>OOIL02000116.1:677295-693630 GCA_900332095.2 Cuscuta campestris
TTCTCTCTTCTCCAACGACGTCAGCAGCCACCGGCGCACGTCAGACTTCTCTCTTCTCCAACGACGTCAGCAACCACCGGCGCACGTCAAATTTTTCTCCTTTCAAAGTTTCCAGTTTCGAGCTAGTGTCCAAGCTTCCTCTTGCTTTAGCCAGAGTTCAGCTTGAGGGGGGATGTTAGACAATAATAATAGTATTACTTGTGGTAGTATTGGTTGTGGTAGTGTTTCATTATTAGTCAGCTTCCTAATCCTATTTGTGGTAGATGTTGTATGTTAGTTAGTTTCTATTCTATATTCCTAGTTGTGTTAGGAGTCTCTCCTATATATACTCTATCATGTACCCCATAATTCTAGGAGCAATATTATTTTTCCAATATTTCAACAGTTACATCCACTGAATTGGAATAAGAATGTATACATGTATTAATGTGAATATTATATATATTGGGTAGTAGAAATGGTTGAAGGCATGTGTGATAACTTAATAAGCTAGAGTTGAGGCCCCCCTTTGGCATTTTTTAACCCTTTTATAAACTAATTGTTAAATATATTAATTATTTAATATATTTAGTATTATATATTATAATTATGGTTGTTACCTATTATAGTTAGAGTTATTGTTATATAATATTACCTTATATAATTAGTCATTAATGTGGAGGATTCTAGAATATATTCTTCCACTTATAAATACATACTTTGTATTCCTCTCTTATTTATTCAAACAATAAAACGTTCTTTGTTATTTTACACTAATCCCTATATGTTTTTTATTTAAACTTTATATTTTTTATATACACTTTATATTGACCCTACTCCACTAAGGCTTTTTTGGTAACAGCGTTTTCAATTAGCGTTAGCGTTTTAGATAGAATTTTAATGGTGGAGATTAATTCTGAAAACTCTAACGCTAAAGGCTATCGTCGGATAGCTTTTTAAAAACGCTAACGCTAATCTCTGACGCTGATGCCAAACGGGGCCTAAATATTTGGCTCTACCACTCTTCACGAATAAAGTGACAATCTGGTCTTACATGTTTCATACGCTTATGGAAAACTGGATTTTTCGTGAGACATTTAACAGATTGATTATCACAAAAAATGTGAAGGTGACCGTGACATACGCAAATCATCAAGAATGTAGGTGAGTCACATAACCTCAGAAGCTGCACACGAAAGAGCTCTATACTCGAATTCAGTAAGGGATTTACACACACAGGTTTGTAACTTAAACATATAGAAAGTATCAAAATAGAGAAGGTATCAGTGGTAATAAATATTTACTTTAAACAATGTCTAAGTGGTGGTGGTACTACATCGGAAAACTCAATATATATGTTCTATATATTACTATACGGGACTTTGGAACAAATCTACAACTCGATTAGTATGGTTTCCAAAAATCATAAAGTCTTTAGAGGTAAAAAGAGGAGAGTAGTTATTTTCAGTGGTAAATTGATAAATACATAAAAGGTTGGTTTTTAAGTCATGAACATTTAAAACATTCCATATAATGAAAATACATGTAGGTGTAGAACCTTGTTCTGCGCCAACATTCGATATAATGAAAATAAGTTATATTAATGGCATATTTGTGTTAAACATGTCTCTTCTATAGCCAATTATATCCTCACATTCATCCTTGCCTCTCAATGTTCAGCTCAGCTTGAGGGAGATGATAAACAAATATAGATTTAATAATCCATATTAGGCTTGCATAGTACTCCGATCCCTCCATCCATAAAGATAGGCACGGTTTGACTAAAGTGGTAAAATAAGGAAGGATAATTTTGTGTTGATCGACTTTCCAAAAATATTCTTGATATGATGGGTAAAAGTACGATGTGATGTGTAGATTATTAGGAAAAAGGTATGATATGATAGGTAGAGTATGAAAAAGTAAAGGAAAAAAGTGGTTTTTTAATAAGAATGAGAAGGACTTTTATTAGGAACACGGTTTTTTTTGAAACGTGAAGGACTTTATGGGACGGGGGAGTATAGTAATTATTTAAGTCATACATTATCATGGAGTAAATTCATTATTCCATGAAGATGAAATAAACACCAATGATACATACTCTTAACTTCTCACAATTTGCACATCACCCCCTCCTTTTCTATCTTTCATCGATCTATACCCTACCACAACTCCAAATTTGCTACTCCGGGTAATATATAAAGGGAAAGAAGGAAGACCTAAAAAGCACAGGATTTGATCTAATCTCTCTAAGTTCCATCTCCTCTTCCATCAATTGGTAGCTAGCTGGAGAGCTAAGAATCAGTTCAATTAATCATATATCTTCCCCAATTAATTTTATGGCAATTTTGTCTCAAAAGATGAGCCAACACCACCAAGACGGCGAGAGCTTCCGCAACAACGACGACGACAACAACAACAACAATATCGGATGTTTTCACGGTGAGGAGGTGGGACCCACGGACATGACCGACGACCACGAGCACGACATGGTCATGCCCGGCTTCCGCTTCCACCCCACCGAAGAAGAACTTGTCGAGTTCTACCTCCGCCGAAAGGTCGAAGGAAAGCGTTTCAACGTTGAGCTCATCACTTTTCTCGATCTTTATCGCTATGACCCTTGGGAACTCCCATGTATATATATGCCTCTATTTGCCATATAGTTATGTATCTAAAAAGTCATAATAGATATAATCTTTTTGAGATGGGAGCGAGTTATATATATAGAGTAACTAGGTTTTATCAAGAATGATTTGGTTTCCTATATCATTTTGGGGTTTCTTAAAAGTCTTTTGACTTTCTAATTTTTTTTTCTATTGTTTTGTTGTAGCTTTGGCAGCTATAGGGGAGAAGGAGTGGTACTTTTATGTGCCAAGAGATAGGAAGTACCGAAACGGTGACCGGCCGAACCGGGTGACGACATCCGGGTACTGGAAGGCCACCGGAGCAGATCGCACGATCCGGGGCGAGAATTCGAGGTCGATCGGGCTGAAGAAGACGCTCGTTTTCTACTCCGGCAAAGCCCCCAAAGGCATCCGTACAAGTTGGATTATGAACGAATACCGTTTGCCACACCACGAGACAGAACGGTTGCAGAAGGTGCATATATAAGTCTTGTTTGGGAAGAACATTTTTAATCCGTATTATCATTCTTAATCTTTTTTAAATGGGTTGATTGACTTTGAAAAACACAAAAGCTACACTATGATCAATTTATCATTGGATAGTCTTTTAAAGGCTAAACCTAAATATTGAACTATCTAGTTAGTTGTAAAAGTGGCTTATAATTATAAGTTTATAACATTCACGTATGTTTACAATTTTTTTTCTAATTAATTAATTCCCAATTCCTGCGTAATTATTAATCACAAAAGTGTTTTAAAAATGGGAATGAGCATTTTTTTGTTCATGATTTTCTAAATAAATAAACAATTAGCTTATATCTTGAATTATTTAATTATATACACCTATAAAGTTTTGGGACCAAAAGAAGTACAACCCCATGATATATAACAAGAATCCCGTGATCTTCATTATTATTTCGGTCCAAAAAAATTGGATTGAGTTTAATTGTTTTAATTTCATCAAATTATTATCCTGAATAATGTGTGAAATACATAAATCATTGAATAATACAATTTAATTATGATGATCATCAGGCGGAGATTTCACTTTGCCGGGTTTACAAAAGGGCGGGAGTGGAAGACCACCCATCCCTGCCGCGCACTCCGCCGGCGGCCTCTTCCAGAAGAACAAATCCCGGCAATAAAATACAAGAATCATTTCCGCCGGCGGCCGCCTTAGAGGCGGGACCCGCAGTACCGCCTCCGCCTGTTTTCTTTCCGGTGTCATCATCGGCCGCTCTGGCCGATGATTTGCACCGTCTGGTGAACTCCCAACACACTCCCCCACAATTCCCCCAAAACTACTTTCAAACCCTTTCCCCCCATCACTTCCCGCCACCACCGCCGTTGCCGCCACTCCCGGCGGCGGGGACTCTCCTTCCGGCCACTTCCACCTTCTGTGATAGACTGTGGGATTGGAGCTCAATGGTGGATGCAAGTAGAGACTTTACTAGCTAATAATAATAATAATAATAATAATAATAATAATAATAATATTATTATTATTATTATTATTATTATTATTATTATTATTATTATTACCGTATTACTATTATTATTATTGTTGTTGTTGTTGTTATTATTATTATTATTATTATTATTATTATTACTGTATTATTATTATTGTTATTAAACGGGTGCAGTTATTAGTTATATTACTCCATGTGGGAGTAGTGCTATGCTAATTAGGGTTTTAAGTTGTTTATTTAGCATAGGAATTATTTTGAATAAGTTAAAGTGACTGTAATAATGGATGTGAGGAACCGTTGCTGTAAACTTTTGGTAATTATTAGACTTATTAATAAATAATGTACTTCCTTTATTCATATTTAATTGCTTATATATTGTGATTTTTTTATGCATTAAAAATTGAAATAATGTCATTTTTATGTATCATATGAAACTAAATGATAATTTACCTAAATATGACTAAAACATTATGATTTTCTAAATATAAGACCATAAGTTTTTATTTTCCAATGTATGACCATTGGTCATTATCAATTAGTCATTATTCAACTAAATGTCCAGAATCACTTGGACATTATTCTTCTCACTAGTCATTATTAGGTCCTATTTAGGGAATAAAAAAGTTTAAATCCTACATTGGGAAACGACTTATGTTTTGGTCTTATTCGGTGCAAATTTCACTTAAACTTATAAGATCCACTACAAAAAACTGCTGAAATGGCGACGGAATTATTCCGTCGCCAAAGCCTTATTTCCGTAGGTGATCTTTGTTACGACGGAAATAACGACGGAATCCATTCCGTCGCTATTTTTTCGTTAGTAGTGAGTGTGACAACGGATTTTTATTATCCGTCGCTAGGCTACGATGGATGTGGCGACGGAAATTTGCGACGGAACGCACGACGGATACTTTCCGTCGCTATAGCTAACGACGGATTTAGCGATGGAATATGCATTTTGACCACATAGCGACGGAACTGAAATTCCGTCGCTCATTCCGTCGCTAATTTGACAGCTTACCACCTGCAGCCTGCTGTTTTTCCAATTTCGCACCCCTCCATAGCAAAACTCAGAAATCCCAGCATCAAACAACAACAATTACTGGAAATAAGGATTACCAAACAACCAAGAATATTCAAATCACCAATAAACAAGTAAAATTCAAATAATATTTATAAAAATTCAACATAACTATCAAATTTAACTCACTTACATATTCATAAAACTTAAGTTTAATATATTGTTCTNATAAAGTCGGGTCATCTCTTCTCTAATCGATAATAATTCACGCGCTTGGGAAGCTCGAATGTCATCTAGCTCTTCTCTCATTTCTCACGCGCTTGGAATTTCAGAAGTCGATGTTGGAAGAAATTGAAAGGATTAGAATAAAGTAGAAGAGGTTGGAAAATGTTGAAAGAATTTTTTTTTTTTGAACCACATCACATCTTATTAACTCATCTCAATTAGTAGGTTATACAAACCTCAGTAATCCTCCCATCTCAAACCTACTTATAGGATACCACACTACTCTTTCTCATTTTACTATTAATGAAACATTGTATATTAAACTTAATATAGGATACACATTCATCCACCGTCATTTCCCTCCTTTGGTGCCATTTTGTGTTTCTGGCCTTCCAGATTGTGTAGCATATTGCCGCCCAAGCTGCTATCCAGACTCTTCTCTCCCTTCTAGCCCCATATTTACTCAACTTGTCACAGTAGTCTTGGAAGCTAGAGGCTTGGAGTATACATCCCAATGGCTCCATAACTTTCCTGTACAGCTGCTTGGAGAATAGGCATCCCTAAAATAAGTGGTTGTTATCCTCTTCCTCATTGTTACATAGTATTAAAAAGTTACTCAATTAAATGATCATCTAAATAAATATGTTAGAAAATTTTAATTTTCGGATAAAAAAGAATTCATCGTTGTCCGTGTTTTAGGGGATTTGTTACAAATTTGGATATATAATTTTATTTTATATTAATTATATATATATATATATATATATATATACATTTTTTAAAGTCGTTATTGAAAGAAATTAAAAGGAGTTGGAAATTAATTTTCCAAATCAAAAGAATGTAACACGACCTAAAAGCAAGAGTAAGTTTTTTTTTTGAAGCAAAGAACAACATGTCATTAACCAATTAAGTGCGAAATACAAGCAGGTGGATCGGACGGCCAAATGTTGCCTCCATCCTCAGAGTTCTTAGCCAAAACATGAGCAATAGAATTAAAACGCCTTGAAAAGTAACAGAAATGAACCTGTGAGAAAGAAGAGGCCAAAAGCCTACACTCGCTCTCGATAATTCCCAGGTAAGATCGGTCTTCAGCTTGCCTCTTGTTTAAGGCCTGGATGAGCAACGAACAATCAGAAAACAAAGCAACCTCTGTGACACCCCTCTCCTTGAGCCAAGACAATGCTTCCTTGACCTCAAAAGCCTCCCCAACTCGAGCCTCAAAGGGACAACGAACGATTCTACTAAAGGCACCCCCATAGGATCCATCCTCCCTCAACAAGATCGCTGCCACCCCAACCGCATGTGAGCGCACGTGAAGAGCGGCATCCACCATACATTTGAGACCCCTCCACGCAGCCACCTGAGGCGAGGACAACACACGGGGCAGATCTGTTGCATGGGTTCGTGTCGCCGCCGTTGCCCACTCCGCCACCACAATCGGCCTGACTACCTTCTTCTCCCATAAGGCTGCATTTCTAGCCTTCCAAACTGCCCAGGTACCTGCCACAAACAAAGCAATAGTGCTGCCCTGGGCGTTGCGGAACAGCCCCTCTGCCCACGAGACAAAACAGCCATGCGCCGCCACAGTAAACTTCAAGCAGCTCCAGACCGCAGCTGCCAAAGGACAAGCAATGAAGACGTGCTCAAGGGACTCTCCTTTAGCACCACAAGACGGGCAAATATTATCAAGCTCCACGCCCTTCTTCGTAAGACTGTCACAAAGTGGTAAAATGCCTCTCAAGGCCCTCCACATGCAAACATTAACCTTGGGGGGACCTTCAACTTCCATAGTATGCTCCAGTGCGTAAACCCCGTAGTGTTAGCAGCCTCCCCCACCGGCTTCCGATAAGCCGACTTGACCGAGTAGCATCCAGTCGCCTCCAACGGCCAATACCAATCATCCTGTAAAGAAGGGGAGATGGGCACCATAAGTATGCGGTCACAATCGGCAGGATTAAACCAAGATCTCACTGTCAACTCATTTCACGAAGCCCTGCTATCATTAAGCAACAGCCTCACCGGAAAGTCCGGGCAGAAACTAGGTTTAGGTGTAGAAACCCTCGGATTTGAAGAGTCCCAGAGCCACGGGTCAGCCCAAATAAGAGTACCTTCGCCGTTTCCGACCCTACGGCGAATGACATCCTTGATCAATGGTTGTGCCGCCAATATACTTCTCCAGACGAAACTAGGATTAGGCCCAGTGGAGGCCTCCAAGAAGGAGCCCTTAGGATAGTACCTAGCCTTGAAGACCTTAGAGAGAAGTGAGTGAGGCTTAGTTAGCAATCTCCAACCTTGCTTGCCAAGCAATGCTAAATTAAACGCATGAATGTCCTTGAAGCCGAGGCCTCCAAATTTTTTGGGTTTCGTCATCCGCTTCCATGATAGCCAATGGATACCCGAGGAGTTTTTACCACCACTTTGCCACCAAAACTTGTTCATGAGGCCCTCAATTCTTTGACAAGTGCTGATGGGTAAAGCGAACACACTCATGGCGTACTGGGGCATGGCTTGAGCGACAGTCTTCAACAGTATCTCTTTGCCTGCCTTTGAAAGAAGCCGCGTGTGCCAGCCACCAATGCGATGACAGATCTTATCTAGGATAAAAGAGAAAATCTCAAATTTATTCTGTCCGATGAAGGACGGGAGACCTAGATATTTCCCAAAATCCTTAGCTTTAAGCACCCCAAAAAAATTAGCCAACTCGTCTTGCACCAGCGGTGAGGTATTAAGGCTAAAGCAAATAGTAGACTTCTGAAAATTGACCTTCTGCCCTGAAGCCAACTCATACACCCTGAGACAATCCTGGACAGCCTGCGCCTCTTCCAAAATAGCTTTAAAAAACAAGAGACTATCATCGGCAAAGAAAAGATGAGAGATCGGTGGAGCTCCTCGAGACACCCTGAGGCCATGGATGCGCCCAACACATTCAGCCCTGGACAGTAGCAAGGATAGCCCCTCTGCACATAGGATAAAGAGATATGGGCTTAGGGGGTCGCCTTGTCGAAGTCCCACGGACGGGGTGATGACATCCGTGAGCGCGCCATTAACCAAAGCTCTGTATCTGGCCGAAGTAACACACATCATAACCAACCGAGTCCAAGCCTCATCAAAACCAAGGGAGTGCATAAAGGCAACCAGGTAGTTCCATCGAACCCGATCATATGCCTTCGCCATAGCAAGCTTCAGCCCAACCCAACCCACCTTCCCACACTGCTTCCGCCTCAAGTAATGATTGTATAACATATGGAGTATTACTTATGGTATTGTTTAATTATAGTTGGCTTCCTATTCTTGTTTATAATACCATTTGGAGACTTTGGAGGATTCCCCCACCCTACCCTTGCCCGTATGTCTCCTCCAATATTTCCACTAGCTAGGCATTCTGCTTAAAACCCCCCTTGAAACGCATGTGTGGAGGTCACGGTGAATACTATACCTACCTAAAATGTTAGAATGCTTCTTTAATATTTCGTATAAAGTTTAAGAAAATATACTTATATAGTACTAAATCATACTCCGTAATTGTTTTTCTAATATAGTACTTAATATTTTAAATTCTCTAATTAGTACTTAATTATTAAATAATTAATACGAATTATTAGTCCAAATATACAAAAGTACTCCTTGCCCATAACTATATATAGTTTGCATTTTTGAAGGGATCGTTCCCTCTCTCGCCCATACTATCATAATTATCCTTCAATATAGGAGTTTAGGTACTACTCCGTATAATTAAGTACTGTTTAGAGAATAACATATTTTAGGTACTATATTGAATAACATATTTTCTCCGTCTCATAAAGATGTTTCTGTTTTGAATTTTAAGAAATTTAAGTGATATATAATTTTGTGTTGACTTTAAAAATATATCATTGCTGTGATGTGTAATAGTAGAATGTGATGGGTAGATTATTAGTAAAAATGTATGATGTAATAGGTAAGTTAAGAATTAATAGGGGTAAAAGTAATTTTTTAAAATAAAGGAACAATTACCCAAAATAATCCCAACTTTAGCCGGTCTTTCAAAAATAATCCCACCTTTCACTGTGATGCATAATAATCCCAACTTTATTGAAATTTGCCAGTTTTGGGTCGACGTTAAGTTTCTAACGGAGGGTTAACGGAAATGCCCGTTTTAGGCAACAAAATGAAAGTTGGGATTATTTTTGATGAATTTTTGTTTTTTAATTTTTTTTGAAATTTTTATTTAAATTTTTTGAATTACTTTCAACCTTCATTTCATTTTCTTTTTTTTAAATATTACTCTTACCTTAGAAAAAAATAGATATAAAAAATAATGAAAATGAAAAAAATAACTAAAACCATATAAAATTAATCAAATAAATAATGTAATCAATAGAAATTAAACAGAAACTGGTTAGAAATAAAGTAAATATATACGGAGTGGTGGGTTTTAACATTTTACACACTATATGGAGTCTTAATGTACTACTTATTTTTAAAAGAACAAGCCATCCGATAAAGTTGGAATTATTGTAGATAATTTTTTCTAAAATATAAGAAGTGATATGTTAATACTTTGTATAATGCGTAAAATATTAAAACCCACCCGTATATTTTTATTTTACTCTTACCAATTTCAAGTTAGTTTCCATTGATTACCTTGTTTATTTTATTATTTTTGTATCATTTTAATTATATTTCTCATTTTTTTCATTTTTTATATCTATTATTTTTATTTTTTAAACTAAGACTAATCTTTAAAAAAGGAAAAAGAAATGATGATGGAGGTAGAAAGTAATTTAAAAATTTTAAATGAAAAATTTTAAAAAAATTTAAAAAAATGAAAATGCATCAAAAATAATCCCAACTTTCATTTTGTTGCCTAAAACGGGCATTTCCGTTAATCCTCCGTTAGAAACTTAACGGTGACCCAAAATTGGCAAATTTCAGTAAAGTTGGGATTATTACGCATCACAGTGAAAGGTGAGATTATTTTTGAAAGACCGGGTAAAGTCTGGATTATTTTGGGTAATTTTTCCTAAAATAAAAGGTAAGACTTTTGTAGGAAAAGAAAAAAAAGGAAGTTTTTGGGACGAAGGGAGTATATATCTTCTAATAGTGTTTAGGGTACATTTTACTGAAGATTATTGCGAAGTGTTTTTTCTATTTCATACTCCCTCCATTCCTATTTTGATTATATTTTTTTTCTCTCGTCTCAATAATTTTTGTTTATTTCCGCGATTTCATTAAATATTTGATATAATAAAATATTATTGTCACCTTTTTTTTGTAGAACTTTGATATAGATTTTTAGAACATGCGCAGCGGCGAGGCATTTCCTCGCTCGCTGCGCCACATCAGCTTCCTCGGCACTTTTGCCTCGCGTGGCTTCAGCCTCCCTCCATGCCAAGCGTGTGAGGCGCGAGGCATCTTCTTTTTTTTATTTTTTTTAGAAGAAATAATTTTTTTTTAAAAAAAGAGTACATCTATATAAAAAAGATAAATGAAATAATTTTTACTAATTAAAATGCATTAAAAAATCATAAAAATTGACAAATGTACGAGATGCCTCTCCACTCACTTGCCACACGCTGACTGGATTGTCTTTTATTGGTTGAAATGTGTACATGGATGTTTATATAGGTGAGGATCCCTACATGGACTAGGATTCACCAAATAAGTAAACTAACATAAATAACAATTCTGCTATAACTAGACTTCTTTCCATATATGTCTAACAATGTGCCACATCAACGTGTGGCATTCCATTTCGTTACTTGCCATTGCCCGTGCTCTTAATAAACACAAAAGGCAACCATTACCAAAGGACATCCCATCTCTGAGGGTTCTCTTAGACTCGGTCGGACAGACACTGAGTTAGAATTTGATCACAGATAGGTGGTAGCGAGTGAGGTTTGCACGTTGTACTTGCAGATGTCTTATGCTTAACATAATTATCTCCAAGTAAATGTGCCAGGAATTGAACTTTGGTTTACCTTTTTGGTATTCTTTATCTTTGCCAATTGTTTAACGCCTATCGACAAAGCGTCTATTATAAAATGTATGAGGACCCAACATAAGCATCATTTTTTACAACTTTTGCTCAAATCACACTTTCCTGTTTTTTAGTGTTTGTTAAATATTTGTCTTCCACTTTCACATTAATTAAGCTATACTTTTTTTAGGATCAAAAGATTTCTTCATATTTGATAATGAACACGTGTTAAACTTGTTCCACAAAAAGATACACACTCATGTATTTATATGAACGTTGCAAATTTTTTGTTGTGTATAAGGATTATCACAATCCAACATCATCTTTCTTTACTTATTTATTTATTCATGACTCATGAGACCAGATTTGAGTATAGTAGAAATAGATTAATTAACTCATTGTATATTACTAGCTAGATTGAGAAAATACAAATAAATAGTACACTCTATAACATTAAAAAAATAAATTCTCGTTTCAAATACACCTTGAACCATAGAGTCGTGCTAGGGTAACCCAACATTTTAGAATTACAAAAAAGGGAAATTTACTTAAATAGCACTAAAACACAATGACTTTCCTTAAATAGCAGCACATGTGTTTTTTTCCCAATGTAGCAGTTTTAGTCATTATGCATTAGTCATTATTCAAGTAAATATTCATCATCACTGGACATTATGGACATTATTAAGTGCTATTTAAGAAATAAAACAGTTTAAGTGCTATTTAGAAAATAAAACGGTTTAAGTGCTATTTAGAGAAATGACTTAAGTTTTATTGTTATTTAGTGTTAATATTTCTTACAAAAAAATCTACGCTTTGCTGAAATATGGACGAACCGTAATTATCTGTACGTTAGCGCTAACATTTTAGAGTTGTCATGAACTAATATTTTATACAAACACGCATAAATAATAACTATTGGTAGGACAACAACAATTACTGTTTTTTTGTTTTTACAATAATTATTGTTTGAAAAATGATAGGGGTACACCAAATGTGTACCTCATTTGTCCCCCACCCCTTCCTTGTCCACACAAAAAAGGCAAGAAAATTAAAAAAAATAAAAAATAAAAATAAAATAAAAATGGGGGATGGAGAAGTGAGTGGTGTACAAATGGTGTACCCCAAATGGTGTACCCCTAGCACTCTGTTTTTACAAGAATTGGTTGACCAGAGGTTTATTCTTATCCGTATACGTTACCAAATTGAAGTTTTTAGGGAAACAGTAATCTAAAAGAAGAACAAGAATCCATCTAACTTCAAACTGGCTACTCCATTAGTTCATTTCCCTCTCTTCAATCTCAACTGCCCTCTATAAATCTCTCAGTTTCAGCTTATTTACATTCTCCCGATGCCCAAAATTTATGTGTTTTTAGTGTTTTAGTCCGTACAGAGAAAAACCCTAACTTCATTCCCAGGGCTCAAAGTTTCAATCTTTTTAGGTTCCAATTTGAGGGAATTCGTCGATTTGTGAAATTTCGTGCGGGGGACATGCAGGGAATTCCTCCGCCTATGCCCCGCACAGTGGGAGATGTTTTCGAAGACTTCAAAGGCCGGAGGAGAGGCCTAGTGAAGGCGCTCACCACTGGTTCGTTTCGTTTTTCACTTTTTTCTTGATTTGTTTCAGGTATTTATGTATATTATCTGTGCAGAGTAAGTCAGAAATGTGTGTTTTTTCTTTATGCATTTGTTAAGGTGCGTCTTTCGGTGTTTGAGTTTTTGCTCATTTTGGTTTCTTTTTGCAGATGTGGCCAAGCTGTATCAGCAGTGTGATCCTGGTGAGTTTTTATTTTGATTTTTTTTAAATGACCTTTTTTGGTTTCACTGGTTTTCTGCAGTAGGATTTGTGCTTCTGATTTTACAGAGTTAAGATTTCCTTTTAAAGCAGTGTGAAAGTGAATATATCTGTGGTGCAACTTTGTGGTCTCATGCTTTCTGTCTAGATTTGATCACGAAAAAAGTTATGTGCTTCTCTGGTGGTCCTTTAGAATGAGCAGTTGCAAATAATCACTCAGTACTCATTCATTTACCGGATTCTTTGTAGTTTTTGTGTTTGTGTCATTGAATATGAGGGTTTATCTTGCATGATTTAGACTGCATAGTTGCATTTTAGTTCAAGAGAATTATGAACTAATTTCTATTGAAATACATGATCTTCATTGTGGTATATTTTGTAACCATTTTAAATTTGGAAAGCAGTAAATAGCATTTAAGCATCTCTTTTTCTCTGTGTTGGTAATTTTAGGTGATAGGCCCACAAATTATGTTGTCTATGGAATTATCGTTCGCTGTTTTTTTTCTTATACCAGCTAGTATTGCTCCTAGAGCGGGATGTATGGTGTGATAGGTCCACAATTTAGGTTCTCAATTGAATGATCGTTAGATGTACTTAATTTCTTATATCGGCTAGTATTACTCCAATAGAGGAATGTATTTTTAAACAATGGATATATGATCGGACAATCCACATAAAGTAACAAGGAGTTGGCTCTTAATGGTGATTTTCAAGACATCAACTTACATTTAATACAACTAGTGCTTGATCAATTCTTTAGACTTTGTTGGAAACATCAGTGTCACTTGAAGTCTTTAATATTCTTTACAGAGCATCTGAGTTCAACTTCAATTGTTTTCTGCTCTAAATACTTGTTACAGGACAAAATGCACAGTTCTATGCTTCTTTTTTTCGCATGAAGTTAGTGTTAGATCAATTAATTGACACTAGAAATATCAAGCCACCTATCCCAACTAGTTGAGATAACAGCCTTGATGATGATGATGATGATGAACTTCACTGTCCAAGTTCTAACGTATTTTGTTTGCTGGTTTAAATTGCATCTTCTTATTGGAGGAAACTGTAATGTCAAAAAATGACCAAATTATCTTGTCATTGTTAGAGAGGCAAAAGGCAGTGAAAAAATGAACGAAGCTAGGAAAAGCTCAGTATAAGGCTCTAGGCTCTGATGCCGCTTAAATTGGAAGTGATGAGTTGTATCAAGATGATTATCTTGAGTTTGAACTCTGTTGTACAAAAAAAGACTTGAGTTTGTGTAAGTGTCAGAACTTGGCAAAGCAGAAATCTTGATTTTGAGAAAGTCTGAGGAGAAATTTTATCAAGTTAATGGATAATGAAAAGTTTGAAATAAAATATAGTAGAATGTGTAATCTCAGATAACTAAGGAGAGTGTAATCAGGTTAGGTGTTATTTTTATGTGTGGAGAATTTATCAAGACCATTAATAACATCCCTAAAAGTCACACTGTGGAACACTATGGTAAATACTACATAGTAAGAGTCTAACAAACAACAACAACAACAACCCAGTTGGATCCCACAATAGTAGGGTCTGGGGAGGGTGTGTGTACGCAGACCTTGCCCCTACTCGGAAGTAGGGAGGCTGTTTCCAAGAGACCCCCGGCTCCACCTGCACAAAAATATGTTAGTAAGAGTCTAACAGATGAAGTAATTTATTTATATTATGGCTCTTCTCTTGGATATAGTCCTAGCTTAGTTAGATGGTCTCTTTAATTAGTTCCAATTTTAGTAGAAGAATTTTTTCAATCAAAGCTTAATTAAAGGCTCCATTCCCAAAGTACAGCCATCTTTGTAGCTCCTTTCAAGCATTTTTTTATTTGCAAATTATTCTAGCAAATACACTGTCCACTTTAAATGTTTTCTATATAATGCCCAGTTTCCTACACAGCGCACTTGGTGTGGCAAAAAGTTGTTTATGAGATAATTTGAACCGTTATGAAATATATGTTTTCTTTTTGGCCATTTAATCTTTTTCCTTTTTTATGGATTTGTAGTCATTCTTTTCTGTTATTTAGAGGAGCAGATAGTAACAGTGTTCATGTCATATTTGATGACTTTCAGCTAGTTTTATTCCAGTTTTTAATGGCATTACATGGAACATCATATTGACAAAGCATTTGTTGTTTTTTTTTTGCACTGAATAAGTGAATATTTGCTTAATATAAATGAGTAAATTCTGAATCATTTGATGTTTTGCTTGTAGAAAGGGAAAACTTGTGTTTATACGGGTTTCCAAACGAGACATGGGAAGTCAACCTTCCTGTGGATGAGGTCCCATCTGAACTTCCTGAACCAACACTGGGCATTAACTTTGTTAGGGATGGAATGCAATACGAGGATTGGCTCCTGGCTGTGGCTGCTCACAGTGATTCTTGGTTGCTTTCCACTGCATTCTTCTTTGGTGCACGGTTTGGGTTTGGCAAGAGTGAAAGGTAATTGCATTTATTTACGGACAAAATTAATTCCCTTTTTTTAAAACAGAACTAAAAAAAGGGACCTTTATTTTCCAAAAAGAAAAGGGATAGCTTTTACCTATGCATGTGAACTCTGCTTTAGGAAGAGGCTATTCCAGATGATTAACGAGCTACCAACACTATTTGAAGTTGTAACAAGGGAAGCAAAACACGGCACAGTTGCTGATCCCAACAGCTGCATGAAAAGAACTTCTGGCAGAAAGGTTTGTTTTTGGCCATCATTTAGTCCCCGTTTGGCAACAACTTTAGCATTTTGAAAATGTGGGTTTTGCTCTCTAATGTCACGGTCTCAGCAGACTGAAGTCCAACACAGGGAAGTAAAGATGTCTCAACGTAAAGAGGCAGCAGGTGAGAATGAGGAAGAGGAAGAAGAGGAAGAGGAAGAAGAAGAAGAAGAGGCACAAGGGGACACACCATGTGGAGTTTGCGGGGAGTTTTACGCCGAGGGCGAATTCTGGATTTTGTGTGACATGTGCGAGAGATGGTTTCACGGGGAGTGCGTGAAGATCACTGAGGCAAGGGCAAAGCACATCAAGCAGTACAAGTGCCCCAGTTGCAGCAACAAGAGAGCTAGAGTGTAGAGCTGAAGAAGGTGAGTAGAGAACTTAAGAAAGAAGAAGAAGAAGTATTTTGATTGACAAAGCCAGAGGGGAAAAATTAGAATGTAAAGCTAAGTAAGTTAGAATGTGTTTTGCTAATTGGCTGTCAAGAAACTTGTCCATGTTTGCATTCTGCTGTGTCAATACTCAATGCTAATTTAACTTGCCCCCCC
>OOIL02000116.1:696800-729236 GCA_900332095.2 Cuscuta campestris
TTATAATGTAATAATATTTTTTATTTTATGATAATTTTTTTGTAAAATTAGAATTATACATTAGAATAAATATTTAATTTAGATATACATTTAAAAGTAATTAAATTTAGATAATCAATATATAGAAGAGATAGTATTTTTATTAAAATATCTCATCCTTATAAAAGATCAAAAGTTTAGAAACTCAAATTACAAGTAGCAATAAAAATATATTTTAAAAGTAGAATTAGATTGACATTGTCAGTGTATTTTAAAACTAATTTTTCCGATGTCTAATAATTAAGGATTACTTTCTCAGCTTTTTATTTAACCTATTTCTAAAGTTTATTCTTTTTCATTTTTAAGAACAATAATAATAATGATGATGATGATGATGACGATGATGATGATGATGATGATCATAATAATAATAATAATAATAATAATATAATAATAATAATAGTAATAATAATAATAATAATAATAATAATAATAATAATAATAATTCCTGATGAGATCTTATTTTAATAAGTCCTGATCTGATCTGATCTGATTGGATCTGATCTGATCTGATAGGATCTGATCTGATCTGATTGGATCTGATCTGATCTGATTGGATCTGATCTGATCTGATTGGATCTGATCTGATCTGATTGGATCTGATCTGATCTGATTCGATCTGATCTGATCTGATCTGATCTGATTCGATCTGATCTGATCTGATCTGGTCTGATCTGATCTGATTTTAATAAGAATAAGAAAAAATAAGAAAAAATAAGTTGAACGGAACGGGGCCTATATCCATTTATTTCTCCCCTTTCTTATTTTTGTTGGTGACTTTACTATCATCGACTATTTTGGACATATTTGAGAGTTAATGGTGTAGATTGCTTTGAAAACGCTAACGCTACTGTAGATAGCTTTTTTCAAAACGCTAACGTTAATCTCTAACGCCGTCATTTCCAAACAGACCCTTTATGTAATCCGGATTTACTTAGAATTGAAGAAAAATTTAATAGACGTTGTTAACGAGTTTGGAAGTGCGAAATGCACATAACATCTAATGACAAAATTAGAAAATTAACTACAAATATACTCTTTAATAAATTTGTCAAAAGTAAATCGCCAAATTTTTTGTGAAACAGATGGAGTATTAATTACTGAATGGGTATATATATAGAGAGGCCAGGTGTTTTTTATAAAAAAAATTCCACAAAATTGACAACTTTCATAATATTCACAACTACTAATCACCAAACAAACAGCTGAAATTAGAACTTGTGCATTTAATTTTCTTTTTTTTTCTCACAGGGAGTACGTATTATATTATGGTTCTTTTTCCTCAATCTTTTCCATAATTAACGTACGTTGATATAGTTGATTTCTCTCCACAGAAAAAGTGGGGAAGAAAATTGGAAGCATACAGATAAGATAGTAGACATGACAATCGGATATTTAAGAACTATCAGACTAAAACATACTCCTTCAATTCCATCTCAAAATCTTTATCGGATTCCCAACGATGTACTCGTATAAAATATGATCACTTTTAAAATCATTTTATTTATGAATTGGCGAAAAAATAAAAATTACAAATCAGACCGTTTAAAAGTGTATCAAAAATTCTACAAAACAAGATGCGATAAGAACATTTTATTTTATTAAATAATCAACCAAAACGAGTAAATAAATAAAGTTATCGAGATGTCGAAATAGTAATTTTGACATTCTTTTGGGAATCCCTTCCCCCATAATAAGAAGAAAGGATGAATTTCATCCTCGAGAGTCTTTCAGAATTGTTAGACGGTCATCCTAAAAAGATGTAAATTAGACTTTAGTCATTGATTTCTAGCAAAGAGTAAAGTCAGCATCTGGTACTTGCAGAGGCTTTATGTTTAGCATAGTTGCCTACCAAAACAGTTGTTATGAATCAAACTCGGGTATTATCTTTTTGGCGTCCCTTATGACGCCTTATCTTACGAAATGCGCAACACCCACCATTCTTCCTCCCACAATAGATTACATGGAATCGATAGGCGTTGCGCACTTGGCAAAGCAAGGGGTGCCAAAGGATAAGACTCGAGTTTGATTCTTGACAACTGCGTAGAGAGGTAGCTATGCTCAGCATAGGGCCTCTGCAAGTACCAAGTGCATGCACCATTTTTTGCCACCAATGAGCGATTAAAATCTAATTTACCTCTTCTATCTCAGTGACTGTCCATCCGAGTTGAGGGGAGCCTAGGAGATGGGGCTCATCCTTATTCAATAGATTACATGGAGGGGGTTAGAGTCGAGGTTAAAACCCGACATCTTCTGAAATTTATTTATATTAATAAATACGTCAAAAATTTAAAAAACAAAAAGCGACAAAATATTTATTACTACGTATTTACCAAATAATGAATAAAAATATGCAAATAAAGAGTGAGGTTGAAATAGTGAATAGTGTAATATATTGTGGGAAGAAAAAAGTGCCAGTATTTCATATATACTGCCAAAATAAGAGGGGTTGACATTTTTTGAAGGAAATGAAACTTTCATTTATTCAAAGCATCAAAAACAATTTCAGACGTGATGAACTTTTGAAATATATATATATATATATACACACACACACATATATATAGATACACACACACATACACACACACACACGCAGGGCCGTCTCCGAAAAATTAAGGGCCCTGTACGACACACAGAAAACTGGCCATTGTGTCATAATATAATAAAATCTACTCCCTCCGTCCCGTTTTAAATCGTCTGTTTTGACTTTTGGACATATTTAAGGAAAAGAAACACTAGAGTTGATTTTTCAAAATTGACATTACTTTTAAAGAGGGGTGACGATGAATGAGAATATAAGGTGGAGAAGAGTGACTTATTTTAAGGGTAGTTTATTTATTTTACTCTTAAAAGTTTACGAAAACAACTAACAGACAACTTATTTTGGAATAGAGAAAAAAGGCAAACATATAATTTAAAATGAGACAGAGAGAGTATCAATTAATTTATTTAAAAATAATTAACATTATACTAATAAGACTAATAAAATATCAAATTCATGGTGTAATCAAATGTGTGGCTCCGAATCTCCGATGGACTGGCTAGTGCTTTGGCTTAATTCCTTCGTATGTAGATAGGCCACTAGGCCCACTGTCCTTTACTTCTTTGTGTTTTAAATTTTTTATATAAATAAACAAATGTGTGTGTGTGTATATATATATATATATACACACTCCGTATATATATTTTGTACTTGGGCCCCCTAAAAAATGGGCCCTGTCCCAATGACCAGCCTGCCCCTCTCTCCAGCCGGCCCTGCACACACGCACGCACGCACACACATACATGTACCTAGTAACACTTTATAATGTACGAACTTTTTATTTAAAATAATCGAAAGTACATTCAAATAAAGAAAGATAAACAATTGAAAAATGAATAATTATATACAAAAAATACTTATAAATCTTAGTATAATTTATAGTTCATATTTCACAAACAAAAGAGAACGAATGATAACAAAAAAATATTTCAATTTTTTGTTAATATTTTTTATATGAATCTCAAAAAAATTAAAGTTCAAATTCAAATAAATGATTATATAAATAAAAGATTATTTGTAATTCATCTACACTTGAATCAACTTTTCAAGTTCAATTTATTTTTTAATGAAGAAATATAAAAATATTTTTATTTTTATAACGTATTTGTATATATGTTCGTCTCGGAATTTTTTGGTGCGGGAAGTTACCTTGTATTGATACTAAATATCGGACCAATCATTGAGTTCGGTACGATACGGTTCATTTTCAGTATTTTATCGCTCGGTAATCTCAGTTTTTCGAAAAGTTTCGGTATCGGTTCGGTACTTGCTCACTCTTAAGTGAATTGAGAGGGATGAGAGAGATGAATTGAAGTTGAGGATGTGTTAAATTTATTGAGTTAAAAAATGAAAAAAATAAGGTGGGGGGGGGGGAGTCGACTTGCTCGGTGTACCGTCACAATAGACGGCCGCCGCGATTTTGCATCGGAAACTCAGCCCGGCTCTGCGCCAGGTGTGGGGTGCGCGACGTGGCGGAAATCGCTGCTCTTCTCCTGCAATGGGAGTGCAGCGCGGCCGACCGTCGGAAAGCGTGTGGCATGGCGGAATTCTAAGATGAGGTTGGTCTTTTTTTGTGAAAAAATCAAAAGTGTGAATATTTCAAATTCTAAAGAATCAAGTCAATATTTACCTTTCAAAAGAATCCACAGATTCTTTTCAAGTAACCTTACAAATTTTAATTTTCAAATTACCAACCAAATAAGGAAATACCCAACCAATCTCACATATTGCATGCTATCAACTAAAATAGCCTCATTCAAAAAATACCTTGTTTTAAAATTCAAAATCCACCTTATCAAACCAAGATGCACTCTAACCTTACTAAAAAAAATACCCTAGTACATAAGCTATAATGGAAGGACCACAAGCAAAACTTGGAAATGAGATCCCAGACAGAATACTCCCAAATAATACTCCCTAATAATCACTGTAATTAATAATTATACACTCTTTCAAGAATCTTAAAAAAAAAGAAAAGAAAATTGAGAACAGATCCCTCTTCATGCGGGCTTGGAGGGAAAATAATTACAGTAGTTTTCCTTTTTTTTTGTATTAATTTCCTCTCCTGAAAATCAGTGCTTTAATTATTCTTTCTTGTTCTGATCCTCCACTGCCATTGTTGACAGTTTGAAACTCCTCACCATTTCTTCCCCCCTCCCAAACGAACCCTACTTCTATACAAAGGGTAAGTTTATTCTCATCTCTTAAAGCTGGATAGGGAAAAGGTTGAATTTTTTTTGTCAGATCTATTTGTGTGTTGAAATTTGTGTNCTTGGAGGGAAAATAATTACAGTAGTTTTCCTTTTTTTTTGTATTAATTTCCTCTCCTGAAAATCAGTGCTTTAATTATTCTTTCTTGTTCTGATCCTCCACTGCCATTGTTGACAGTTTGAAACTCCTCACCATTTCTTCCCCCCTCCCAAACGAACCCTACTTCTATACAAAGGGTAAGTTTATTCTCATCTCTTAAAGCTGGATAGGGAAAAGGTTGAATTTTTTTTGTCAGATCTATTTGTGTGTTGAAATTTGTGTGGTCCAAGTTGAGATTTTTTCTGGTTTATTGAAAGAAATTTTGAGTTTTGGGTGAACCCTTTTTGCGGAAGCGCGTCTTGGTTCTTTCTCAGCACTGAAATCAATGTCTTCAGAAATGTGCCGCCGGAGCTGTGGCGGCGGAAGTGTTGGCGGTGGGGGTAATAGCTTTGACCCGAGCAACTTGCATTTGAAGAGGGAATTGACCCAAATCAAGAAAGCTGCCAAGGCGCTTAGAGATCCCGGAACCACCTCTTCCTGGCGGTCGCCGCTGGGCTCCTCTAGATCCACGGCGGTGGCTGGTGATATACTGAACTATACTTCCAAACACCATTACTCCCACCACCACAGTAACTCTGGTGATGCTTTCAATGTCAATGGAGCTCCAGAAGTTGCCTCTGCTAGTGAAATCACTCCACATCCGGCTTTTCGGGTTGAAAGAAATGGAAATCCAGATATTAGTGGGAAGGAGAAGGAGAAGAAGGTCTTTTTGTATAATTGGCGGTTGCAGAAATCGGAGAGCGAGAGGAGTAAAAGGAAGGGATTAGAAAATGGAAGCCGGAATGGAAACTGCTCGCCTACTACACCTGAAGAGAGCATTGATGATAGCCTGAGTGATGTGAGGCATGGTGGCAATGATTCCAAGAGTGACACTTATTTAGGTGATCATAGGTATGGTTCCATGATCTTGAAGTGTAAAGACACCAACTTTATGCCATCCATCAGAAGAAATATCAAGAAAAAATCAAAGAAAAGTAACTTCTCCAGCTCCATATTGCAGAAAAAGCAAATTTTTTCTGGTAGAATCCCTAGAAGATTTTCGGAGGGTTTGCCCGGCGATTCTGAAGATACAGAGGATTATTCTAATTCCAATGTAGAGGAGTTTAGGAGGTTTTCTGTAGCCTCGCCGTTGCTTGCTAGGCTGAGGAGTAGGAAGAACTGGGCTTATAAGTTGAGAAACAGTAGTAGAAGAGAGGATTCTTCTTATTCCTATAGTACCCCTGCTTTGTCAACCAGCTCTTACAATAGATATGGTGTTAGGAATCCACCAAGCACAGTAGGGTCATGGGGTGGCACAACCCAATCCATAAACGACGGTGATGATGAGGTGGATGGTCAGTTAGGGATGGTGATGGGCAGGCATGGGTGTGGGATGTCTTGCTGGTCCATATCATCCAGAAGGTCTACGCCAAAATTATATTCGCCCTCTATTTCAGACACGTTGAGGAGGAAGAAAGGGAGCACCTTTCTATGTGGAAGCAGCCATCAAAGAAGACGACGCGACAAGAGGAGACCTGGGTCGTGGGTCCCGTTGCTAACAAACGGAGGGTCATCTATGGGAACCGCAAGTGATGATGATGATGATGAGGTGTCCACAAACTTTGGAGAACTTGATTTGGAGGCATTGAGCAGGTTGGATGGGAGGAGTTGCAGAGAGCTAGTGGCATTTGCTGGGGAAGAAGATGAGGAAGAAGATTCCCCTGAGAGTATCAGAGGCCTTTGCCAGAAGTATAGGCCAACATTTTTCGACGAGTTGATTGGTCAAAATATAGTCGTCCAATCCCTAACGAATTCAGTTTCTAGAGGAAGAATTGCTCCTGTTTACATTTTTCAAGGCCCACGTGGGACCGGAAAAACTTCAACGGCTAGGATTTTTGCAGCAGCTCTAAATTGCCTCTCGACACAAGAAGCCAAGCCCTGTGGGGCTTGCAGGGAGTGCGCAGAGTTCATATCCGGGGGCAAGTGTAAGAACCTTAGAGAAGTTGATGGAACAAACAAGAAGGGGATTGACAAACTCAAGTATCTCTTGAAGACTCTCTCTTTAAAGAGTGTAGCTCGCCAATCCACTTCAACTTCTTCTTCAGGGTATAAGGTCTTTGTCATTGACGAATGCCACTTACTGCCCTCAAAGACTTGGTTGGCATTTCTGAAGTTTCTTGAAGAACCGCTACCACATGTCGTTTTTGTGTTCATCACTACGGATCTTGAGAATGTGCCGCGTGCCATAGTGTCCCGTTGCCAGAAGTACCTCTTCAGTAAGATTAGGGACAGTGATATAGTGACCAGATTGAAGAAACTTGTCACTGGTGAGAATTTGGAAGTGGAACCCGAAGCACTTGAGTTGATAGCTTTGAATGCGGATGGGTCACTTCGTGATGCAGAAACTATGTTAGACCAACTCAGTTTGCTGGGGAAACGCATCACTACGTCCTTGGTGAATGATCTGGTCAGTATTGATTTCTTCCTTTATACTCTGTAGTTTATACTGTCTATGTGACATTCTTTTGTTAGGTAACAAATTTCTTGTTATGTACAAAAGAGCACGCCTTGAGAGTTGGTGTTTGAGATAAACACAATATATAATGCCTATGAGATAATGGAAAGTGGAAGTGCTTGCAAATTGAAGTATGATTCTCTGCTTAATTGAATTTGAGTGTTTGCAAACGAAAAATGCTGAAGTGCTTAACTAATGAGCAAAGACATAAATAACCCTGAACGGCGAAGTGTTTTCAACATCTGGAATCAGTTAATTGTTTGTAAAATCTTTGTATTATTTGACATGAGCTGAATGATTCAAACTGAATTGTCCTTCTTTCAAAGGTTGGGGTAGTTTCGGACGAAAAACTACTGGAACTTTTGGAGTTGGCCATTTCATCTGACACAGCAGAAACAGTGAAACGGGCCCGAGAGTTATTGGATTCAGGCGTGGATCCAATAGTTTTGATGTCACAATTGGCTGCCCTCATCATGGATATCATTGCGGGAACTCTACCTAGTATTGATGCAAAACCAACTGATGCATCATTCTTTGTTGGAAAGAGTTGTAAGTCCTTTTTTCCCCTGTGGTAATTATTTAATATTATCAGTATTAGTGCCCGCGTGGTAGGCATTTTTCGGCTTATAAGCTAGACTTTTCACCAAACACTAAATAATGATAATAAAACTAAAAAAGTAGTGCAGAAGTCATACTCATTTGGTTGAAATGGATGAAATTTGAAGGACTTTTCAACCTTCATTCCTAGTTTTTTTTTTTTGGATTTTTTAAAAAATCTATTTAGACAAATATTTTACATAATCTAGCACCCAAACTCCCAACAGAGTTGGGATTATACTGGGTTTTGTTGTTATTGTACTCTACATAATTCAGCAGATTCATCCATTTAAGGCCTTACCAAAAGGTTTGATTTTCTTTGTGTTTTTAAGCTTTCTTTTTAATGGTTCTTTTTTGGTAGAGCCTTGGACTTTATCAGTAGATTAATAGTTACACCCTGCATTATTTAAAACACTTTCTCTTTCATTTTTTTCCCAACAAAACACTTCCACTTTCTATTAAAAAGTCTATTTTACCCTTACTAAAAACGTACCTAACTTGTAACATCATATCTATTTACTATTAAACTACCCATCTCATCCTACTTTTACCCATCACATATATCAAGCACAAAATATACACTCATTATTCCTCCCAATAGTCAAAACAGGAATGGTTTTTGCAAACAGAGGGAGTAAATTATAATGCTAACAAGAAGTGCAATGAATATGGTTTCAGTATCTGAGATGGAAGTTGATAGGCTGAGGTATGCATTGAAGCTACTTTCAGATGCAGAGAAACAATTACGTGTCTCAAGCGAACGCTCGACATGGTTCACAGCAACCCTTCTACAGTTAGGTTCTGCTCCTTCCCCAGATCATCAAACTCATTCTGGGAGTAGCCGGAGGCAAAGCTCCAAGGCTCCAATGGAGGAAGAAGACTCTTCCCAGAAACAGAAGGGACGTTCAAAGGCCAGTAATAGAATCTTGGTAGGTGATGAGGTTGGACACTCAAAGGCTGCCGCTGCTCAAAGCAAATTGACGGTGTCTAGAAGATGTCTGGATACAAATGTGTTGGATGATGTTTGGAGGAGATGCATTGAGAAGTGCCATTCCAACACTCTGAAGCAGATTCTGCATACCCATGGAACTCTCGTTTCTATGTCTGAAATCGAAGGTGAGATTTTTCTTTTTCTCAAATTAGTAGTTTTTTTTAATATCCCAAGTGCTTTTCATGACATTGCAAGGCTATTTGGCTGAATTTGTCGAATTTCCTGAAAAAAGTCCATTGTGACTTTCTACATACAATTAGAATAAAATGAATGTGGACAAATGCATGTCCACATTCATTCAATTTTTAGCGTATGCAAAAAGTCATAATAGAATAAGTCACTTTCGACTACCAAACTTGCTCTGAAGCTCTGTGCGGTAGCCATAATCAGCATGTTTTTGCTTACTCTGCCCATCAACAGAATAAGTAAGCTTTCGACTTTACTTAATTGGCGTTAATGGATGTTACGAAAAGCTTTTCCTTGCTGATTATTTAACAGAATCAGGCCTCTCCATTCCAGCTAAATAACCCTAACCAAACGATCCCTAATTGCCAAGTGTAGTTTTTTTGTAGATTTTGTTACATACCAACTCTTTAATTTAATTTACAGGAGTTTTTGTTGCCCACGTTGCGTTTCGGGACAAGGAAATAAAAACAAGAGTGGAGAGGTTTCTGAGCAGCATCACAAACTCGTTTGAGAATGTTTTGCGAAGAAACGTGGACGTTAGACTCATTCTGTTACCAGTGGGAGGAGAGGAGGGGACAGAAACACCTGCTTTGGATTCAAGTACAAAGCAGACAGATGATAATGCCACAAATGGGTCTAAAGAGGGAATGCCGGAGATCCCAGTGCAGAGAATAGAGTCCATTATCCATGAACAGATGCTAGAAACAGCATGGTTGCAGGCAATGGAAAAAGGCACTCCCGGTTCATCATTGAACCGGCTTAACAATAAACCGGAGAGGAATCAGGTTCTGCCCCAACAAGACAATGAAATGCATCAACCCATGACAACGGCTTCCCTTGACTTGGATGAGCAACTGCACGAGGAACTCAAGAATTTGAGGGTCGGCGGTGGAAAGAAGGTCAAGAATCTGAAAGAACCGAGCAATAAGAAGGTCGACCATTGTCCCATTTCACCAAGTTTCTTGCATGATACCGCGGGCTATGCAAGTAATAATAGCATTGGCAAAGACAGCATGTAAGTCTATCATATTTCTCTATTCACCTTTTTTTCTTCTTCTTGATCTAGCTTTGTCTTTTGTTCCCATCCGTGCCAAAATGAAGTTTATAATCTAACCTCACAAAATTTTAAAAAGTGTAGAAGAGTAAAAAATGAGTGGACGCAATTTGTTTAGAAGAAAGAAATAGAGTGGCCAAAGTAGTTGCTTTCTTTATTAGTAAAGCAAATAAGTGTAAACTTTATTCTGTGATATCTCGAAAAGGAAAGTGTAAACTTTATTTTGGAACAACGAGAGTATTTTGCTTTTCTGAAACCAAACCAAACCAAACAAACCAAGTATATCTCTTCCGTATTTATCATTGGTTTTGACTCTACACGACTTTTTAATAAAGGAAAACTTGTGGGGTTAAGTTTTATGCAGATGAGGGAAAAACAGTATTAATCACAGAGCTCATTTCCATAAAAGGAGAGTGAAGTTAGTTTTGTGAAAGACGGACAAGGAAAGAATGATGAAAAATTTGGGACATAGGGAGTATAAAATACAACACTTTTGGTCCTAACACTTTGGCCATTTTAGGTTTTGGTCCTAGCACTTTTTGGCCATTTTAGCTTTTGGCCCAATTTCCATACAAGATCTGGTTGAATTTACTCCTCACAAGTGATGAGAAGGATCAAATGTGCAAAAAATTTGTAGTTGTGCACCCAAAATTTAAAAAGAAATCCGTAGTCGGATCGCAAAAGAGGAAAAGATTTCATAGTGGAAAAAATCCCTAAACAAATTTGTGATTTGATGATCTATAAATGAGAAGTTTTTTTAATGCCGATATTGTTTATGATTACAAATACAGGGGATATGAATCGGGATCGGGAGCATATGGTTGCAGTGCGCTTTTATGTTGGAATAACACAAACACTCAAAGAGGGAGGAAGGTAATCTTTCCCGCCTATCAAACTCTGCCTTGTTTGGGAACACCATTTTCATTTCGCGTTTTGGATAATTTGAAAATGCTCAAATTAAATGTTGTCATTAGATATTCTTTTCAAAACGCTGAAACTGCTGCCGAACTGGCACCTTATTTGCAAGATTCTTTACCAAACATTCATTATCTTTAATGCATGTATAGACATTGAAAGTTCATCAAAATCCTGTCATTGTGAGCAGGTGAAACATGGGACCCCGGTTCGCCCGAGCAGAGGGGGACGTCTTTCATGTTTTGGAGAGTGCGCAAAAGGACGAACACTTGACAAAAGATGAGATGGAGAACAGAATATAACCCTAGAGTTTTTCTGAATCAAGATTTTATTATTGTTTTTATGGTTATCTTTTTTTTTTTTTGTATATTTGTTATTATTCCATCCACAATTCCACAAGTATTCCTATTCTTTGAGCTTTGAAATATATTGAATTGAACAAGCCATTGTGTAAAGTCCTCAAGCCCAGCAAAACTTTTGTGCAATCACTAATACTCTCACTCCCCTTGGAATGCTTTTATGAAAACGATTTTCATAAATTTCAACCCGAGGAAGGGACTTTACCCCTTGGACCCCACTACCCTCGGATTTCTGCTAAGAAATTTGTAATATCATTTAACATATGTTAATATGTTAATGGCATCTACTCCGTGTCTCAAAATTATGGTCTCACTTTGAACATCATGCAAAATTTTATCTTTTTTAAAATTTATTTTGTTTACAAATCGAAATGGATTGTTCTAGAAAATCTTTCTTGTTTTGACTTCTTTTTGTTGAATTGTGATATTCTTTGATCATAAATATATAAAAGAGTATATTTAACTATAATGGAATTTTAATATAATTGGTTTTTCAAAAAAATTACTCCCTTTGTACCAAATTACATTGCGTGTTTATTATTCACAGCGTCGAACTTCATATACTTTGTATTCCTATTTACGTTAGTCATTTGATAAAATAATATATATAGTCATGTCACTTCTAGTTTCGTAAATCTTTTGATGTAGTTCTAAAATAGGACAAAGATCTTTTGGCTTTAGAATCTCGGGTCATATTATGACCCAGGGCTCCTACGGTGCTCCGTTCGTAAAATTGATGGTCCACCCCACACCCTGCCCCCCCCCCTCTCAATTTCGTCGATTGGCTATAGTATATTTACTATAGCCAAATAAAGTAGCCAATCGGTGAAATGGGGAGGGGGAGCAGGGGTACTGTGGTGGGATGGGCAGGTAGGGTTCAGGGGGTGGGGTTTATGGGGGTAGAAATCATCACTGTATGAACGGATCATCGTAGGGACCCTAGGTCATAACATGACCCGAGGTCTACGGTCAAAAGAATCTTTTTGTTTAAAATATGTAATTTTTATTTTTTTAATTCTACATCATTTTTTATATAAAATGATTTGAAAATAACTTCAGTCAAATATCGTAAACTGAAATTGGCGATTTAAATTGGGACCGAAGGAGTATGTTTTTTTTGTTTCTTTTGGGTGTGGCTGTTGAAATTGAAGAGGGGAAATGTTTACCTTGAGGCTGCAGATGATTCATATTTTGTGTTAGGCCCATTTTGCTTTCCCGCACCGGATATATAACTATATTGTTCACTTCTTCATAAATGCCCAGTTCCATAAACCAATTGCTTCTCTTACACCAGCTATATCATCACATCAACATCAAGCTTTACCGTGACTTTGAAAATTTTTAATATCAAAATTTTTTATATCCACTGCGTATCTCTGTTATTAAAGCTTAATATGATATTGCTCGTGTACGCTTTTTTTTTTTACTAAAATGACTTCAAAAATTATTTAGATTTTTTTCTTCATATTTTCAACTTTATAATGTGACTCGACTAGATTCATACCCGTTCAATGCACCAAATGTGAAAAGCACACAGATGCACAGTAATCAGGGAACCTTACCCTTCTTATATCCACTGCGTATCTCTGTTATTAAAGCTTAATATGATATTGCTCGTGTACGCTTTTTTTTTTACTAAAATGACTTCAAAAATTATTTAGATTTTTTTCTTCATATTTTCAACTTTATAATGTGACTCGACTAGATTCATACCCGTTCAATGCACCAAATGTGAAAAGCACACAGATGCACAGTAATCAGGGAACCTTACCCTTCTATGAAAAAGCACACCAAATGGTTTTCTGAAACTTAGCCATATATACCCATGTAACTCGACATTATTATTATTGAGAAATATAACTCGTCATGGTACCAAAGCCCTAAAAATCTTACGATATCCTCTCTCTTCTGAAAAATCTCATTTCGAAACCTTCTCTTCTCCTTTTGCCGATCGTAAATCTAATCTCCTTTAGCGATCATGGCCGGCGATGTTAATAGCGTCTATTCCATACGTCTCAAAATTATGGTCTCGTTAAGCAAAATTTTATCTTTTTTTGAAATTAATTATGTTTACAAACCGTATGAAAATAAAAATACGAATTACATACTACATTTGTGTTGAAACACGGGTTTACCACTTTATCGTACTGAAGCCATGTTTGTTTTTATGACAGGTTTTGATAATGCCAAACCGCCGTGAATGAGGCAAATAGTTGAACACACAAGGCGAGAAACAAAGACGAGAAGAAAGAAAAGAGAACAAGAGCTAAAAGAGACTAAGAACGAAGACCATAGTTTTAGTGTCGTTGAGTCGGTCACAAATGTGATCAAGACCGACCCAACCTTTGCACTTTGGCTCTTTAGGCTAAAACATTTTTCATTGCATTTCACATATCATCAAAATGATTTTCAAACATGTTTAAACATACTAAAAACACTTGGTGTTCACCCAAACAAAAAACAAAGCCACCCGGTGTTCGGGTTTCAGAAACCGGCATTCAGTTTTCAGAAACCGGCGTTGGCATTCGGTTATCAGCGTCGGTTTTTGGCGTCCGAACCAACCAAGTGGTTTTCAATTTTTTATGATTGGTTTTTATTCTTGGGCACATTTAAATAGTTCTCCAACAAAAACACTTTAAAAACCACCTTTCGTTTTTGGTCGTTTGGCAAAAACCATGCGAAGCGGCATAAACTTAGCTAACCGTGATTTTTACTTAAATGACGTGGTTTTTAAGGTGTCTCACTTGATTTCTTAGCCAAATACATTAAATAAGTGTTTTAAACACTTGATTTTTATTTTGGAGAACTTTGCATTTTTCGGTCGGTTTTAGCATCGGTTGGTTAGGCCATGGTTCAGGCAAAAATCATAGGTTTTTGACTAGCCATCAACCCAGTGATGGGAGGTATTACCCATCGATGGGTAAGCGGTCCTCAGCTCAACCAAATTCCAGAACCATGCCAAACAGCGATGTGAAGTTCCACCCATCGCTGTACAAGCCTTGGTTCAATATCATCACCAGGCAGAATGCCCTCACCCAGTGATGGGGACTTGAACCCATCGATGGGTACCCAGCGATGGGAGGGCATACTCATAGCTGGTTAGGCATGACCGTTGTGAGTCATTTAAGCCTGATTTTTTCCTTGTTTGAAAGTCAACCTCCCATCGAGCGATGAGAAGTGTTTACCCATCGATGGATAGGTGACCATTACCTTCAAAACTGAAGAAAAAATGGCTTACCAGCGATGGGTAGTTCCATACATCGCTGGGTAAGCTAATTTCCTGCAGATCCACTTTAATATCAATCCCACAAATCAAGCTAATCACCCCTTAAATGTTTTGATCCGTTGGAGCCTATTTTGGCACTATAAAAAGGGATGTTTGGGTCTGCATTACACACCAATTCACTTCACATTACCCATATTATCATTGCATTCATACAACATCATTTTCCATAGCTTTCTAGAGCCAAATTGTATGAAGTTTGAGTTGTTCTTGAGTGTATATAGTTTACTCAACATCTACTCTTAAAAAGAGTCTTGTTCTTGAGTTTATTTGTGTTCTAAGACACTTTGAGAAAAAGTATTTCTCTCGTTTGATTCGAAGGAAGGGTTGTTTCCTTTGAAGGACTTGTTGAGGTTCGTGTAACTCGAATTCTCAAGTTGTAAGGGTTTGTTAAGCACCGTTAAGCTTAACGAGGAAGTAGTGTAGCTCGAGAGAGTCTCTCGGGAGGCTGGATTAGCCACACATTGTGGTGAACCAGGGTAAAATCGGTGTGCCTCTTATTCTTCGTTCCTGTTTAAATCGTCTGTTTCTGTTTTACAATGTTTGACTAAGTAGGGAATCAATTTAGAGATATGAGATTAAAGATGGATACAAGTGGCTATAAGGAAAAAAGAGGTGCCTAAATGGAAGGAATGGGTATGGAACATATGTTTACTCCCTAAAATTCAGGTGGTGTTTTGGCTAATTATGAGAGGTAGACTCCAAACAAAAGATAAATTTTTAAAATATATAAAGCTTGATCCTATGTGCTGCCTTTGTGGACAAGATAATGAGACAGTTGCTCATTTGTTTTGGAACTACACATGCTAAGAAAATGTTTCAATTATGTGAAGCTTATCAAATGCACGTTGATCACATCCCTAAAAATCTTACGATATCTTCTCTTCTGAAAAATCTCATCGCCAAACGTTTCTCTTCTCTTTTTGCTGATGACAAATCTCATCTCCTTTAGCGATCATGGCAGGCAATGATGACAACTCCTCCACCACCTCCAATGGCAACCCTACAACTTTCCCTCATCTTGCCTTCACCACCATCTCCAACATCAAACTCCATACCCCGACTCAACTCGGTATATCGAAACCTAATTTCAAAAAAAATGGGGTAGTTTATTTCACCTTCTCGTTCAAAGCCCCAACCACCAAGGCTATTTCATTGGTGTCGTCACTCCCTCGGATGATGATGACGTCGAATGACTCCAATTGGATACTCCTCTTCAATGGTGGGTCCTCTCCACCATCTCCGACGAGGTATCTGACCCTCCAACTCCTATGCTCATGCTCTCTGGATGGCCATCAACCACCTATTTCATGGCAACAAGCAAGCCCGGGATCTTCTGCCCAAAACAATTACTTAAGCTCAACACCATAGCCACACCCCCCCCCCCCAACTTTGCAATGCTTTGAAAGATGCAAACTGATATGCAACAATGTGTAAATAATTTAATGCCTTGATTAAAAATCATACATGGGAATGATGGGAAATAATACCCCCTCATGCCTCACCCCCAAACCAAAATATTATATCTTGTAAATGGGGTAAATTGTTCAAGTACAAAGCTAAATAGGTGGTCCAAGGATTCAATCAGCGTTATGTTGGATTAATAATAATGACAACAATTCTTGCAAAGGAAAGAAATGATTGTCTATTATGACTTTTAGATACATTAGATTTTGAACACATGTAAACAAAGAGTATGTCCACATTCATTTGATTTTTACTGTACCCCGGAATATCGTGAAAGTCTAATTAGCCAGTTATTTAGGAATGGCGGGAGTATGAAATTGTTCGTTTTCATCCTTGGGCAGCTTGTTGAGCTATCCACATTTCAGCTGCAGCAATGATTCTCCAATCATTAGCATTCTCATTTCGTCGATTTCATGTTCGAAAATCATCTTATTCAAAATTGGAATTCATTTGAACGACATGCAAGTGAGAAGAAAATTGTGTAGTCTTGCAAACACAAAAAACCATCTCCACTTGTGTCTCATATAGAAATAATGGTGGCACTGAACTAAACTGAACCAAACTTAATAGCAGCCAAATAAGTTAAGCGAAAACTACATATTCGGCCAGGAACAAAGGATACAAGGAACACACAGAGACAGAATCAATTCTGCAAATTTGAAGTGTGTAATATCCTCTCAGCCAGAAGCAAATCATCGGGAGTTGTAACCTGCAAAGCAAATAAAAATGCATTTTTGTCCCACAAGTTGGCGCATAAAATGAAAAGAACAATGTGTCGAAAAAAAGAATTTAAAAATACCTTGATATTAGTGTAAGAGCCATGTGTAATGTAGACCGGATGTTTAAGGTGCTCGACAATAGACACATCATCTGTCACTTCAAGACCTTCCCTGCAAACATGCGAATAATCAGATCATCCTCTACCTTTAATTTCTCAAGACTCTGATTGCTGCAATTCCTTTAGAGCAAGTTTGATAATGAAAAGAAAGTTCCAAGTTTATTATTTTATTTTTTTTGTGGGTATTTTATCAGCTAACACCGCTAAAATTGATGAAATTGATTACCTATTGACAAGCTCAAACCCTTTCTTAAGCAAATCCGGCTTGATTACCTGTACTAGAACGGTTAATTGACTAGCAAAACAAGATTTCTTTTGACAATCCCATCAAGAGGCAATTTTAACTCAAATATATGTACAAACCTGTGGGGTCTGCATTTCCCAAAGCGTCTTTCGGTTTAGAGTTCTCACAACATAGGATTCATTATTAGCCTGCAAATCATCCATTGGTGATGACATTCATCGAAATCATTATGAAATTTAACATAAAACATAATTTGACTAAACTGATAGTCAGGTAACATTAAACATATACCTCCTTGATAGTTGCTTTAGCAGGAACTCCAAGAACAGCTGCTCCAACAAGCATACCATCCATTAGGGCCTGCAAATAATCCAAAAAAAAAGGGAGATATATACTAAGGCCTCACTTTATACTCTTCTAATCATCTTCCTCAACCCCTCAAAATATTAAAGAATTCACGCATGAAAAAAAAATCATTACACAATGCTTCCTACTTTGCATTTCAGTTTTATTTTAATTTATTTTAAATTTTATGAAGTATGTGCCCCCAATAAAAATAATTTTTGGATTCACCATTGCAGTGACAATGAGTTGAGATATTTAATATTGTAATATTGCATAACACGATGGGTATTGTAAAATCAATGTATGGAATCATTGTATTGTGTTTAGATTTTTCTTTGAAATAATTAATAATAGTAGAAATCATTTATACAAATCAAGAAGAAAAGTATAATTTATATTTTAGAAATTTGATGGAAAAGAAATCTAAAAACATAAAAAGCAACATTACCAAACAAACCCTTAAGGTTTAATGATCTAACCTTTTCTATATCTCCTGGAGATACTAGAGGTCTTGCAGAATCATGGATGCAAATGAGTTCAGAGCTCAAATCAACAACCTGATACATTAAAAAACACGCGTGGCTAGAAGATTAAGAATAATTTCTGAGAATTGGGATGAATGCTTGTATATGATGAAAGTTGGGAAATATCCACTTATACATACATTTTAAATGAATGCTAGTTGAAATGCAAGAATCTTTAATCTGAGAAAGTTGTTGCTGTGTACCTGAAATCCATTATATACAGAATCTTGCCTCTCTTTTCCAGGCAATGCATATTTCAATTCAATTTCGATCTTTTCTCTGGTGTCTGAACAAAAAAAAGGGTTATATATAATCTAATGGATGACGTTACGTGAAAAGTCCAAAGAAGCAGGGAAAGAAAAACGAAATCTTGAATAAATTAACACTTTCTCCCCATTAAAAAGGAAAGAAAGCCAACTGCAATTACTGACTCCATTAGAAGTGCATTGCTGAATTCATAAATTTAAAACCAATACCTCCATACCTTCAAAAACATCTTTATAAGATGGATCACATACCACAACAATTTCTTTCACTTGAGGCAACTTTGAGAAAGTGTAGAAACTGAAACGAGTAGAAACAACGAATTACAAAAGCGTTCACAAATGCTAATATCAAGGCTTTCCACTAACCTTTGTAATCAATTTTTTCCCACTTTACATGCAAATCCAAACTGTGTGATTGATAAATGAAATCAACCAGGAATCAACAGCTCATTAGAATTCAATTGGGATTTAGGCTGAAGAATCAATAAAAATTTCCTATTTACCTGTATAATGCAATCGGTTGACCTAGAAGTGGAAGATACTGCTTTGGCATGCTCCCCTATAAACATAGAATTTAGGGAAAGTATCAGAAGACAATGACAAGTATGAATATAAGATGCACCACTTTGCATTTTTAAAAAAAAATCTAAACCTGATTTTACCTCATTCTTCTGTTCAAGTTCAGATTTCAGAGTGGCAATTATATATTATACTTACACCCATTCTTTTTCCCATCCCTCCTGCAAGAAGAATCACTGAAACACTTCTCTCTTTCCCCACAGAATCTGCGCTCCGCTGATTGCAAGACCGATTAAACTCTCAAAATCAATAAAATCCCAAACTTTTTTTTCTCGAAATAAATCAGAAAAGAATGCATAAAAATATGTATACACTGTGATCTTCTCTGGGCACTGCACTAAGAGTGATTCTTGAATGGGCACGTCTTAAATTCCTCAAAGAAACGATTTTTCGGCTGCGAGTTTGTGGAAATTGAGGATCGTTCGGAGAATACGGCGTTGGGTAGTGTATTGGGGGACTGGATTTCGAGAACAGCGGAGATAGGTGAAGGCCGATCTGAAGACGGGACATGATTGGAAGAGAAGAGCTTTCTTCCCGACTTGCTTGCGAAGAACTTTTCTGGTGCAAATTACGTAGTACGGACTACGGAGTATCTTTGATGAAACCTTTGAAACTTTTTGTTTTTGTTTCTATTTTTATTTTATTTTATTTTCTTTGGTTGAAACTTGAAACTTGAGTACTTATTTATTCAGTGTGAATGTCCCATGTGTCTTTGAAACTTTTCTTCTATTGGTGAAACTTTTATGGATAAAGCTATTTGTACCCCAATTTTTATACTCCATTTTGTACCCTACAAATTTGCACCAACACTTTGTGTTGGTGTAAAACTAATTTTTATTAATGCACCAATAGTTTATGTCCGTGTAAATTTTTGTTAACGCACAAACATTTGAGTCGGTATAAGCCATCAAAATATTTGTGTATAACTATGGTGTATAAATGGGGTACAATTTGTGGTGTAAGTGTAGCATGGCCCAACTTTTATCAATGATCTTACACTTGCACCAACAAATATACCCTAGAATTAAACCAAAGATATATATATATATATATATATATATATATATATATATATATATATATATATATATATATATATTAATATTTTGATAGTTCACACTAACATAAAATGCTGGTGTTTTAAAAAAAATTATAATAACAATTAATGTTTGTGTTAACTATCATTCTAGAACATACTCCCTACGTTCCAGAGTATTTGTCCATTTTCACTTTTACACACCATCCAATGCACTTTTTTAATCCATTTTATCTTGTAATTTGTATATTAAAAAATTATAGAAATTATATATTAATAATCTATATGTTAAGACAAATCAAACAAGATCACACATGACTATATTTAGGCTTACACATTGAGAGAATTTGATGAGTCAAAGTACTTAAATGAACAGTTCTAAAAGTCAAAAGTGGACAAATATAGCGGGACGGAGGTAGTAAAATGAAAGTTCACATACGGAGTATATATGGTGTACAATTTGAAATACAAAATTTGGGATACAAATAGCATTATAGCACTAGGGAGGTTTTATAGCTCACTAGGGAATACATAGGCGGGGTGTTAGGTTAAATCTGAATGAGGAAGATTTATGTTCTATGTTTGGTTGAAGAAATTTCGAAAAAGAGGATGAACCTCATCTTTGAGGACTCGTTCTGATCCAGACGATCATTGAGAGAAGATAAATTAAACTTTGATCGCAGATTAGTGACAAATAGTAGAACATGTACCTTGCAGAGGTTCTATGTTTAGCAGGATTGCCTCCCAGTGCAATTGTCAGGAACCGAACTCTGGTCTTACCCCCTTTGGTACTCCTTACCTTTGCCAACTGATTGCAAGATTGAAGAAAATGAAGCGAAAATGTTTTTCTCATTTCCTTTCCAAAATGTAGTTTCATAATCTTGAGATCTATATGTGAAATGTTGATCTCCTTACTTTCTTATTTCCCGACATGAAGATTTTTTATTTTTTAAACAAGACAATTCATTCATGGTATTTATATACCAGCGTCCATAAAATGGGGGAGAACTCTATGACCATAGACGAATTTGGTCAAAGTAGATAGAATTCAGTTTTTCTTCCATCTTATTAACCTACTTTGATTTTTTTATATTCTTTTTCTTCTATTTTGATTTTTGACATAAAAAATTATTGTTCTTTTGAAAATTGATGGTTCCTAGTTCCTACCACCTAACCCTCCATAAACCCCCATACATCCGCCCTCTCCCCCTCCCCTCGAACCCCAGTAACATTCTAGCCAATCAACATTTTGGGGAGTGCTAGGGTGAGGCAAAAGGGGTTTAGGAGAGTTAAGAAGGGTAGGAACTATCAATTTTGTGTGACAACTAAATTTGTTGTCAAAAGAAGCCGCCGTTTTATATTTCATTTTTCCCCTTTCAAATTTGTTGAACAAAATATAATGTAAAAAATCTGAGAGAGTAATTTGGTGGTAACATTTGTGGGCTATATATTGATGATTAAGGTACTATTACAAGAACAACCTAGCATTAGACCATATTCTAACATGTATAAATTGATAAGAGAAACTCTTTTTGTCCTAAAAATATCGTCCTAATTTGATTTTTGTGGCTCATTTGACCAAAAATTATACCGAGTATATGAATATAGTTTGAATAGATAAATGTGATTAGAATTTGATATATCAAAATTATGTCTTAAAATAAACTCAATTACTTTTCATATTATATTTACATTATAACTAAATAACTTTTTGGATGCCGTGTCGAGGGGATGTTAGGGATAAGAACCATCAAGTTCGCGAACGGAACACCGTAGATGCCCAAATTAAATTGTTGTAGACTTGTAGGATTGTTATATTTTAAACTGATTCTATTTTTAATCTTCTGCCTTCCCTGAGCTCGAATCTGGGTAAACTTTCTTATGAATCTTGGGAAGTGGGCAACCCCATTGAGCTTGACGATGGGAGCATTGGGGTGGCCATTTATTTAGAAGGAAAAAAGAGGGTTATAAATACAATGTGGGAAGACATCGCCGTTATAAATACAAGATGGTTGAATAAGGGCACCACCAAAAGCACACTGTTGGAGAAGCATGAAGGAGGAAATAAGATGATGTGGACATGAAAAGAAGAAAAGAATGATTTGAAAGAAGAAGGGAATAGAGAGAGGAGGTGGGGGAAGGGAATAAAAATATTTAGATATATATGCACATCAAAACTAGTGTAAGTTAAATATTGGTGTACCTTAAAAAGATAAAAAAATATATAAAAATTACATCAAAAGTTATACTCCCTCCGTCCCCCTAAGATGTTCTCATTTTGACTTTTGGTGGTTTTTAAGGAGAGTTGAAAAAAGGTGAAAGTTTACCATAATACCCTTAATGAAAAATGGGTGGAGTGTATTAAATGAGGTGGGTAAGGTGTAATAAATAAAGTAAGTGGGGGTAGTTGTGGTATTTTAACTGTTAAAAAATGAAATGAGAAGATCTATTGTGGACAAAGAAAAAAGGCTATTGGGAAGATCTATGGAGAACAGAGGAAGTATAAAGTAAGATGCAATAGGAGGATATCTTTTTTTACCAAATGAACAATGAAATTCTTTTTGAACGGAGAGGAGAGTATTGATTTAATATATAACTCTTTATCTTTAAATTAAATTCAAACATCGCAAACCAAAATATAAAGTTTATTTATGGAGAGATGGGGTAATATAGAATCAGCCAGTTATAGGAGGTGCAGTAAAAATAGTACTCCACTCTAGGTAATAAAAAGACACAGTGCAGACTACAATGTTAGGGACTGGGATCCTAAAAATCAGTTACACCAAATGTCTTGGCTCGATTGAAGAAGACAAGTTCATGTTTGATTTTATTGATAAACACAACAAAGATGATACAGTAAAGAAACATAATAGGTTCCTTAAACACACACACTGCTTCTGCTCGCCTCAAGAATTGGTTCCTCTGCAGAACAAAACGAATATGGGGTGAATATATTTATGCCTATCGGGCAGTATAAGGGGATTTAAGGGCTATGTTGAAAAGCAGCTCAACAATGGGAAAGGGAAAGATTAAATAACGGGGGCGTTTGGCTGACATTAGCCCCCATGTCATCATCCTATGACATGGGCCCCGTATGGGTCCCTACGATGCTCTGTTCGAAAAAATGATAATTCTTACCCCCTAGCCCTGCCCTCTCCTTCCCCACAGTAAACCCCCACCCCAGCCCGACCCGAACTCACCTCCACCCACGTCAATTGCACCTCACAAATTTTAGTTGACTTTAGCGTCAAAATTTGACTCCAAAGTCAACTAAGTTTTGTGGGGTGCAATTGACGTGGGTGGGGTGAGTTCAGGTAAAGCCGGGGTGGGAGGATTTGCCGGGGGTTAGGAGGGTAGGAACTATCAATTTTTCAAACGGAACAACGTAGGAACCCCGGGTCATCCCTTGACATTGATTTCCAATGTCATGAAAACCAAACCGTTAACTAATAGCATGTTTATAGTTAGCCCAAATGTTAGTTATCCCTACACCAGCAACATGACAGATTAGTAGCTTACGAATGTTGTGCCACTTGCACTCTTGTTTACACTGATGATAAAACACAACATTGTATTAGTACCCCTCTCGGGTCCACAACTTCAGAGACATGTTTTCAAGATAAAGCGTCTTTTTAAGATATCAAGGTAGAATTTTACTTCATCTTTCTTGTGTACAATGATAAACAAGTTCAATATATTGGTTTGTCGTTGTTTCTAATTTACAGTGATTTGCATACATTTATGGGTTCTTTTCCAGCTAACCCTCCTGCTTGATTGGTGGTTTCTCCTAAAAGGCACTAACTTTGAACGGTACTGAGCAAATTAGTTTAGTGAAAAACACAGAAAGTGAAAGAAGAAAGTGAGAAACCATCCTAAGATATTTAAGGCAAGGCAGTACAAAACAAGATCGTTAGTTCCTTTATTTGATCCATGAAATTAACACCTGGCTGTAGAACACTACCCTGTAAATATCAATAATTAAATCTATGCACATATGCACACTTATAACCAAAAAAATCATAACTGTTTTACCATAATCTAGCAGAGTGGCATGTATGTGTTGATCCATACGCCGATACGTGTTAAGATGCTAATCCAGACACCAATGTGCATACACACATACACACATACACACATACACACATACACACATACATACATACATACATACATACATACATACATACATACATACATACATACATACATACATACATACATACATACATACATATATATATATATATATATATATAGAGAGAGAGAGAGAGAGTTCCCCTTGGGAGTTATAAGGTCACACTAGGAACTACTAGAGAAAAGTAGAGCTCAGAAGAGCCAAGAACATGGATGCAAAGCCAAAACAAAATTTAAAACTAATAGATCAACTGCTCAAGATATATGTGTGTTTGCACACACACACACACACACACACTTAATTGCCTCTCTATTACCCCATTTCCTCTCAATTAGACAATTACTTGTTTTTTGAACCTCAGCACATATATATTCATCACCCCAAATCAAACAACCTTCAAACTGAGTGCAGCGACAAGCTAATTACCAAGACTAAACATTTTCTAAACAGTGCATCTAGCTTTGAGTTTGAAACTAATAAAATGTTTAACATTAAACCATATACAAGCAATGCATTCCTCAGCCTTGATAACTTCGTTCTGGTGTATGAACTTGTTTCTAACCCTCCAATTACCCCACGAAAAACGGAACATGATTTTCTAAGACTCAGAGTAAGGAGTCAAGAACAGAAACTAAGCTAGACTGCTAGAGAAGCCAATGCATGTTCTGATCACATGTCCGGTCTACATTCACTAAAAATCTAAAATTCATTAACGCGTGCATTTTCATGTTTTAGTTTGCACACTAAAGAACTCCTTAAAGGTATGTTTGGGAACTTGGATTTAGAAATAAAATCTGGATTTGACTCAAATTCCTTATTTGGGAAACTCAAAAATTTGGACTTGGATTTGAGTCAAATTCCTCTAATTCATAACAAAACTCAATTTGAATTCATATGCCTCCTCTTGTCATTTGAAATTCAAGAATTCAAATTTTGGAATTGAAATGCATGAATTGAAATGAAATGCTAGTCCCAAACACTACCTAACAGAAATTGAGGTGCACTGCCATCAACATGAATAAATAAGGAATCAAACTATGTGATGGATATCCGGACCCATTAAACAATTATAAACGGCAGTACGGAATGAGGATTGGTAAACGAGATACTAAAGGCCCGGTTCTCGTTGATCGGCCAGGCAAATAATATAGATCGTGGTAGCCCCAAGTCGTGGGAAGAACCGGAAGATCAAGGGTTGAGCTGTTAACCTCCACGATCGACATACTAGAGATAATGGCAACGATTTATGCGCACGACGAGTGCCCATCACGTATGTAACTGTAATGTAGTATAAATAGAGGGAGAACCCTCCATCGTAAACCAAGCAATTACAAGCACAGGCAAATTAATAGAAATACATTGAGAATCATTATTATTGATATAATTTTCCTAAATCCGTTCTTCGTCGCCATAGTTGTTGGGCTAAATCCCATCACTATGAGCCGAAAACCAGTGGAGAGCTAAAGGGTATGTTTGGATCCCTGAAAATGCTGAGAACAGTTTTGAAAACATGCCAAGGGAATATTGTTTTTTCTTACGTTTGATTTATCTTGGAAAATCAACTGCACATGTTTATAATTCTTAGTCAATAAAACAGGCTTAAATATATAAAACTAGCACCAACAAGTATGTAAAATACATTAACTAAGTTTTAGCTTATCTTCTTCTTTCCCTGCATTTACTTAGCTTCCAATTTTTCTGAGTTTACCTTCAGATTTAAATTTCCTAGGGAGTATTACTATCATGGTTTCCAAATGGGGACCCGAAAGGAAAGGTAACTAATGATTCAACAACAGAGAAGAGCCTTCAACACAATCACACGAGGCTTCGAGCATTCCATTACGAATTCAAAATTGTAACAATCGTGAACTGAAATTGAAATTCCGTATGAAAGAAACAAAGAGCCGGAAGTGAGATTACCTTTCTAAACGACGATTGTTCTCAGTGAGAGTGAGAAGCGGAGTCGGTGGATCCAGATTGAGAATGCGAAGGAGCATAGATCTTGTTGTAGGCGGCTTCGCCGGCGAGGTAGATGCCGAAGGCAACAAGGGCAATTCCGAGCCCAGGGACGGCGTGGCGGAGCTGATTCGACAGCATCGGGTGCTTCCTCCACTCGTCCCTCCTCCTGAAGAACTCTCCCGTCGGTCCAAGCGGCTTTGCCATTATCCGTCCGGTGGTTGTCCAACCTAATCGTCGGCGATGATTGATTTGGTGAGCTAGGGGCGAAGAAGGGAGATATTATGCTCCTTTTACTTTTTCTCCAGATGCCCAAATATGTCTAAAAAATCATATTCCTCTTTTCGGATTATTCGTTCAGTTTTGACTTTTGGAATTGTTTATCTAAGCACTTTTACTCATCAAATTCTCTCAATGTGTAAGTCTAAATATAGTCATGTGTGATCTTCTTTGATTTATCTTAACATATAGATTATTGATATATAATTTCTATGATTTTTTAATATAGAATTTACAAGATAAAATGGATTAAAGAAGTGTATTGAATGGTGTGTAAAAATGAAAGTGGATAAATACTTTGGGACGGAGGTAGTACTTTGTTTTTATTCTCAATTCACCAAAGTTTGAATCATAAGTGTCTAGCGTATATTATGCCTTGAGACTAGACCTGCTCATAGTGCGGGCTAGCCCGGGTTTTGGATCGGGCAAAGACGCTACATTCCAAGAGTTTTCTAAGTCCGGCCCACATAGATACCGGCGGGCTTCAAGTTGGCCTGGTCCGCATGACAAAAAATTTTAAATAATTAACAAATAATTTTTTTAAAAAATTAAGTAATGTGTTAATATAATAGATTTTGATATAATAACTATAACAATGAGTAAATGAAAAAACATGTAATATATAAATGTATTTTATTTGATATTGTTACTATGTACGAAATACAAAATATTATTTATTAGCTATACCATTATCAAAGTGTGATACGTAGTAAACAATATATAATAATAAAGATATATTAATGTTATCAATTATACTTCTAATTCATTTTTTTCTTCATAGAAGTATGTGTGTGTTTATAATAATTTGAAATAGTATTGTTCTTTTCATTATTTTTAATTTTAATTTTGTTATTATTATTTTATTATAATTAAACTAATAAAAAGAATTATAATTTATACGGGTCGGGCCGGCCGTGGGCTTGAGCATAAAACCCAAGCCCGACCCTAAAACATCTGGGGCACCATTTATAACGCCCAAGTCCGGCACGTGCCATAAAATGTCAAGCCTTAACCCATTATTTTGCAGGCAGGACAGATACCCGAGCCCGTGATCGGGTCTTGAGACCTCTACATTAGCATTCTCCAAAGTCAATCAAAGCACCCTCAATAGTTTCAATTATGTCTAAAAAGTCATATCTTGTTCAGGGTGTCAGTTCACTAACGTTGCTTGAGTGGTAGGAAGTCCACTTTCCAAAATTAATGGGAAGTTCACCTAGGTCGAACCCCATGGAAGGTGGAAGCAATGGCTCTTTGTGCCTCAATAAGTTAAGAATAATATGAACAAATACTACCTTGTAATAGAATCAATAGCATTTAAAAAAACCTTAATCAAAATTTGATCTATAAAAAAATTATGTGACTTCAAAAAAAAGGTAGTGTCGCATTGTAAATAGATAAAATAATATACTCTCTCTTGTTTCAAAAATCTTCTTTTGTTGATTTTTTAGATCAAACAACGCCGCTTTTTGACCAAAAAATTAAATACAATCTAAATAAATAAACGATAAAAATTTGATATATCAAAACTATATGAACCCAATAATATTGAATTTGTATTATAATTAAACATACTTTTCTCATTATATATGGTCAAAGAGTGTTTCTTTTTTTCAAAAAATCAAAACGGAAAAATATTTTAGGAACAGAAGGGGTTTATAAAAAAAATTGAAAATAATCTAATAAAAATATTTTTATATCAATATTTAATATTATCGTCGCTATTTAATGTATGATTAAAAGATATTAATTTTGACTCTAAAATGTTAAAATTGAAAAAAATATTTCTAGACGAAGGCAGTATAATATTTCATGAGAATTTTATATTTGACACGTTCTTTTTAATGAGATAACTAAGGGCTTTTTACTTCTTTGCATGTAATTTTATTGCTTATGATTTTATTAGAATAAGTTCTACTTTAATCTAATTTCATTGTAGTTATATTTCAAGTTGTTTTTTATCTACCCCGATCTGATACGATCTGATTACAATAAGAATAAATAATACGGAGTAAGTAATAAGAATAAGTTGAAGAAAACAAGATCTAAATCCATTCTACTTCTTTTTTTCTAGTTTAGTTTAACTTTTTGAGTTAAATGAAATAAAATTTTTATTATTAATTATTTCAAATTTATATTGCATATTAATACAATAAGATAGTATTTCGAAAGTTTTCTACCATTTGACTTACTAAATCTTAATACTATGTACCTTATACTTTGTATTACTTTATTAAATATTTTTACAAAATGGTTCTTTTGACCATAGGTTCTCGGGTCATATTATGACCCAGGCCCCTACGGTGCTCTGTTCGTAAAATTGATGATTCTTACCACTACCCCTACTTGATCACCCCACCCTAGCTAGCACCCCATGTCCCCTTTCCCTCCGCCATCTGCGGATTGGCTACATGGTTTAGGGTTTAGGGGTAGGGGTAGGGTTTTGGGGGGTAGAAACCATCAATTTTACGAATGGAGTTTCGTATGGGCCTCGTGTCATAATATGACCCGCCAATATTTTTATGATATTACATAATCTTGACACTAAGTATCTGGAGGAGGGTTTAGTGTTCTATGTCAGAGTCAACATTAAAAGTTAAAATCAATGCACATCCATCCACTGCCTAAGAGAGATAAGGTTTTGTACCTTGGTTGAGTCATTCAGGAGTTTCTGTGTGATAAAAAGATTTCAGAAAGGTTGAAAGGTAGGTTTTATCAGTTGGTAGTGAGACGTGTAGAAATTTAGCGGAAACTGTTCTGCATTTCATTACTCACGATACGATATATATATACAAGTACATGATGGGCTTAAATGTACAGGCCCGATAACACAATATTTACGACCCAATTACAAATACCCGCTAACACTCCCCCTCAAGTTGGCGCATGAAGATCTTGAATGCCCAACTTGCACAATAAAAAATCAAAGACTGGTTTTGATAGGGGTTTAGTAAAAATATCTGCTAACTGGTAGCGTGTAGGAACATATCGTGTAGACACCTCACGCCGCTGAACAGATTCGCGAACCGTATGACAGTCAACATCAATATGCTTCATACGTTCGTGTAACACTGGATTTGCTGCAATATATAAGGCTGATTGATTGTCGCAATACAGCCGTGGAGGATATAAAATGGGGACGCCTAACGCGCCAAGAATACCGTGCATCCAACGTATCTCCACGCATGCATTGGCCATGGCTCTGTATTCGGCCTCTGCAGATGATCGCGCCACAGTGATCTGTTTCTTAGTCTTCCAAGACACAGGAGAATTACCAAGCATAATAAAATACCCGCTAACCGACCGCCGGGAGAGTGGGCAACTTGCCCAATCAGAGTCACAATAAGCAGTAATTTGAAGATTACTCGTGGCACTAACGAAGATACCTTGACCAGGGTGACCTTTGATATAACGTAGGACACGCATAGCGACATTCATGTGATCAAGAGTAGGTGCCTGCATAAATTGAGATAACACATGAACAGAGTAACAAAGATCAGGACGGGTGATGGTGAGGTAAATCAAACGGCCGACCAAACGACGGTAGCGCGCTGGATCGTGGAGGAGAGGCGCTGCCGAAGTGGAGAGACCATGCGCCGTCGGCAGTGGTGTCCCCGCCGGTTTACATCCTAATAGACCAGCCTCCTCTAAAATCTCCAGTGCATATTTGCGTTGACAGAGAACCATACCAGCCGGAGATCGAGCACATTCGTATCGTGAGTAATGAAACGCAGAACAGTTTCCGCTAAATTTCTATCATGGTATCAGAGCCAGGTTTAGCCCACCTCGTTTGTGAAGGTGTCCGTCTAGACATTCATTCCTAGCGGCCCGTTAGTCTTTAGCCCAGTTGTCCGTCTGGAGGTTGTACCCAACGGCCTGTGGCCTGTTTAACACGATTGCTCGTCTGGAAGTCCATACCCAGCGGCTCGTGGTCCTTTAGGTGTTGGCACTCAAAAAAAAATCAAGGGAATGGGAGTCCATTTGCAAGTGGTCAACCGGTTAGATTCAAAATGGCTCGGTTGTCCACTTGAGGGGGAGTGTTAAGAGTACGTATCCCACATCGGAAAAGTGTGAAGAAAATTATCGGTATATTAGCTCTAGAGTTGAACTAACTAATCGATTGGATTCAATCTTTTAATGTGGTTCAACTCAAGTGTCTTATTGCCCAATCCAGCTGTTCGTACCCATCCCAAATTCTATCAAGACGAACTATGCTTTATGGTGTGGAGTGTTAGACGTTTAAGAAATCCCAAGTCCGTCTAATGCATGAGACTTAGATGTGTATGCTGCAATTGATGTGTGACATACGAGGTTTGATAAAATCAAGAATGAGTTTATCCAGAGACATGTGGCGCGTATGGAAAATAAGTTGCGCGGGACTAGGTTGAGGTGGTTTTGGCGCGTGAAGCGACGTGAGACTAAGGCTCCTGTGCAGAGATGCGAGATGCTTACAATAGTAGTTGGTCTATGGAATTATGGAAAGTGGAAGACCTAGAAAAAATTAGAATGAGATTACTCCCTCTGTCCCAAATTAATACTCCTTATTTTCTTTTTGGGTTGTTCCACATTAATCTTCTTCTTTCTTTTTTTGGTAAGCTTTTTGTGACTCAATTTTTTTTCTTTCCTTTGCATCATTTTCAACCACACAATTTCACTTTTTTAAACTTTGTGCAAAGTTAAACTAGGAGCACTAAATTGGGACGGATGGAGTACTAGACATGACTTAAAACTTCTAGATTTATTTGGCCTTTTACCAAGAATATGACCTTAGATAAGAACGTTTGAAGATACAGGAAAGTGGGCTCTTTGCACCTTAGATAAGAACCTTACCCATTGTTTGTCTTTGACCCTTTGTTGTACTATCCATTAGTTGTGTTGCTTGAATTGGGAGTTTCGTAGAAACAATCATTTTATTTTTAGTAAGAGTAAAATCTGCGTATACACACTCTTCGAGACCCTGTTATTGCAAGATTTAAAAAGAATGAACCCCATTCATGAGGGTCCCTTAGAACGAGCCGGCCGGATGATATATTGGGCTTAATCGCATATTAGTGACAAAGAGTAGAGTTTGCATTTGGTATTTGCAGATGTCATATGCTTGGTATAGTTATCTCCCCACGCAATTGCCAGAAATCAAACTCAGATATTACCCCATGTGCATCCCTTCCCTTGCCAATTACGCAATACTTACTGACACTATTATGAGATTCAAGTAGATTATTAAATTATTCTTGTTGTTGTTGTACTTAGGGGCTGTTTGTTTCAGCCTCTTAATGGTTCAGATGTCTGAATGGTTCAGCACTTAATGGTTCAGACTGTTTGTTTCAGCCTCTTAATGGTTCAGATGTCTGAATGGTTAAGAGATTTGCCTCTGAATGGTTAAGTATTATACAGAGTCTGAATGGTTAAGACCTCTTATCTGAATTGATCAGACATTTTCCTCTGAATAGTTAAGCAATATACTAGCTCTTAATGGTTCAGACCTCTTACTGGTTCAGCACTTAATGGTTCAGACCTCTTACTGGTTCAGCACTTACCCATTCAGAAGTTGCCAAACAGCCCCTTAATCTCAATACCAAGTATCATTAATTCACATAATTTTTCATACTCCGTATTACTTTTCCCTGCCAGATTACTTTTTAATCACTTATCACATGGATTATAATTTTATAGCGCACCACATTAATACATTATCCTACGGTTTTGATATACGCCGTACTATATAGAGAGTGTTTTTACATAGTGCTGGACTGTACTATATTGCTAGTTACATTATTTTTTTTCTTGTTTTACACTCTAGAAGCAGGAGAATAACTTGTTGATTTCTATTTTTTAAAAGGATAATGCTACTTGCACCCCAAAATTACCCCAATTTGTACCCCAAAATAAACCCCCCCCCCCACCACCTTACACGTGCAAGTACCCCCCCACACCATCGAAGTAATCCCCCACCCCCATTTCCCCACCTAATTCCTCTGCATCCTCGCCTAATTCCTC
>OOIL02000116.1:733955-766073 GCA_900332095.2 Cuscuta campestris
AAAAGGAGCAAAGGGCATGTCATATTTGTTAGTTAAGTATGTTGTGTCAAACGTTATAACATCCCCAAAGTACTTGTATGACTCTCTAGATCTCTTATCAGCCCAAAACAAATTTTTTAAACGTGATTCTTCATCTAGATCCATACTATAAAAAAACCATCACATTGTGCTTGCAATTTCTGAAAATAAGCTTGGATTGCCATGGCTTCTCCGGCACATATTTTAACTCGCCTCACTTGCTCCACGTAATTCCGGCAATCCTTTTCAAGAAAGGTCAAGTGGTCATAACCCCCTGCTTCTACAACAGTCGAGTTGAAGCTTTTGTGAAGCGGGATCCCTGCAGCATCATTCACCTCAAGACGTCTTTTAACGTGGTTAGGCACTTTCCTGTTACAACGCCATGTACGAGCTTTGCTTGGGCTTAGCTCATGATTATGCTCTAAATTAACAACCGAAATGGTGCACGCACCTTCTATATCGACTGAGGCAGTGATTCGGGCTATGCAACCCAACTGCATTGTGGGTTGTGCATTTAGATTCTTTTTACTCCGCTTCTCCCGATTACCCTCTCTACCACAAGTCATTGTCACACTTCGTGTCATACCGTCATTTCCTTTTCTAGAGCTTCTTTTGCGAATTGGAAACCCCTTTTTTTTAGCATATGCATGATAGAAATTATATAGTGCTTCGTAGTTTTTGAAACGCATACCGACCGCTGGCGTTGCATCCACAACGTTGAAGGACTCACACTCTTGTCTTTGCTGTTGGTCGGAATTATTCCCAATCAAGGATACATTACATTGTCCCATTGATCCATTATCAATCACTTCATCTTCACCGTTGGCGTCAACGTGTGTTTCCAAACCTACACACAGAGCAATACATGTAAACTATTTCATTTTGCACGTACATATTCTGTCTGTGCAAGCTATCCGGGACGAAGTTGCACCTACAAAATCTGTCTGTGCAAGCTATCCGGGATGAAGTTGCACCTACATAATCTGTCTGTCCATTGCAATCCTTGTCTATTCAGTATTTCATAAAGAAGCCCCTATGTACAACTTACAGTTCATGGTGTTTGCACTAGTCCCCACTGCCCCCTGGACATGCAAGTCTCCCTCTTCTTCTAACAACGTAATGAAAGTAGTTGCATCACGTACATTCGTTATACTTGCAAATGAAACTGCGAAGATTGAAAACCACATTTATTACTCCATAAATTATATCTTATAAAACACAAAGTATGTTTACACGACTCTTATACACTAAAGAACTTACTGGGATGTGGGTTCAATATTACTCCATCACCACCAAAGTCACACATTTCATGTGCTTCACATTCATCTCTTAAAAAGCCCACCAAAGCAGGCTCAATTCCCAAATTCTCAACCCCTTCATATAGGCCTGACATCAACAATGACAAAATTACTTTAGAACTCATATAAATTAATGCTCAAGTCCAATATATGCATCTCATTACTTATTGTTGTTTTCAAAAATACTCATGAAACTACTTCCGACATCCAAGTTGTCATTGCCCTCTAAAAAGCCTGCACGTAAAAATAACAACTTTAAGCATGCTAACATATTGCACAGACATGTATTGATGGTGAAAGCTATAGTCTGCCACATTGCACAGATATATTTTGCTGGTGCAACACTTCACTGAAAAGAGAGGATAACTGCCCAACCTTTACACTTGATGTAGGTTAAACCCAAATCCAACCTCATTCCACACACATAATTTCTAGGTCAAAAACATATACAACTAAAACCAAAGAATTATGATCCAACCTGACATTGTCCGTAGGTGATACCTACAAACTGCCTTATTGCACTGACATAATTGTTGGTGCAAAACAATTACACCTGAAAGCAGATAATAATTGCCCAACTAGGTCAAACCTGCAGCGGATCTCCTTGCACACTCCTAATTCCTGGTCCATAACTAAAAGCATATAATAAATTCCCAACAACAGCTTTCAATTTAATAAGAATCCTATGTCTAATGTTATGCAGAGAATGTTTCTGAAATTATTGCTAGTAAATTAACCATAACCGAGACTTCTTTAGAGTCTAAGAATCCAGGGGTAAAAAGTCTTTTCAATGAACCATCTCTTTCTACCAGTTTATAACTAAACTGTAACATAACACAAACATATAGTGCTAGTGCAATAATAAATAATCACCTGCTATAATAGGAGATGTCGGCGTAGCTTCATACATTCTTCCGTAGTTAAACTTTGAATCTGATGATGTTAACTAGCCGTCAGTCATCGTTCTTCAAATCTCGGCGGCCTTGGGTCATCGTTCTTCAAATCTCGCGACTTGGTCCTTTGCTCTTCCTGTTCCCTTTCTCCGATGATGCTAACTAGCCGTCGCACTACTTCCCTTTCTCCGATGATGCTAGCACTCCGATGATGCTGAGATTTTTTTCCGCGCGAAATGAGAAGAAAAAAGGGAGAAAAGAATCGGTGGGTGAGAGAGGAGAGAGAGAGAGACAAAACAGAGGTATGGGGTGGGATTGGGTGGGATTTAGTGGTATGTAGGGTGGGGGTATATGGGGTACACCACTGGGGTACAAAGTGGTGTACCCATAGCACGATTGTTTTTAAAAATAGCAGCGTGTATAATCTGTATATCCATGATTTCTATAAGACTTGGTCAAATTAAAGTGACCCAACTCGTATACCGGACCAATTAATTATAGCCCAAGACCGGCTTGGATGGGCAGTCTCGGGCTTCAGTACGGCGAACATGGGCAATAAGCTCTACTCCAATTGGAGTACATAATAAAAATTAGCTTTAATTTTAAATAAATCAATATTTAATAACTTAGATATTTGGTATAATTAATAGTTTTGATGAATATACCATAAAAAAAACTAATATTTGCCATGTATTTTATTTTAAAATGTTACTATACTATTTATTCTCCTTGCTAGAGTGTAAAAAAACATAGAAAAGAATAATTAAGCTTATTTTTAAGTCGGTTTTTTCATTTCACTATTTTGACTAGATTATTTACAAAATTGTCTCTCATTATTTATGAATATTTACAAATTATTTATATATCTATCATCTAAGTCATTTTTCCACAAAATAAATTATATTTAATTTCTAAACATCTTATAAATTTAAAATTGTTTATCAGCGATAAGTCAATAAACATGGAGAAACAACCCCAAAACACCTCCAACCAGTGGCAGATCCAGAAAAAATATGATTGGGAGCAAATACACACTAAAGAGTATGGTAAGGTTCAGGGGTGATACTTTCGATTTTTTAAAGCCTTTGATAATGATAAAAAAATAAATAAGTTTAATTTCAAACAAGTATTTAAATAAAAACATTATTTTTAAAGTAGAAAAATAAAATATAAAATATATCATAACATAACATAATTATGATATTTCAAATATTTTACCTGTATATGTTTTTAAGCGATTATTTTTTTACTTTTAAACTAAAATTTTCTTTTGTCAGTGGGAGCAAATTATTTTTTTATCGGGGTTGTTCTTTTAACTCTTTACAAAAAAAATAAAAAAATATTTTGATATTATATACTCCGTATTACAGAGTAAAAAATTTGATTGAGGGCGACTACATGTATTCATACATGTAGATCCATCCCAATCTCCAACTTTGTCATCCTTCTGCTACTACTTTCAGGACACGATGAAGTAGACAAGGATTAAAATGAGTAGGAGGACTGAGTACGGGAGTAATATTACTCTTGAGTATATCCTAAAAAGAAAGAAAGAAAGAAAGAAAAATAAAATTAATACAAAGTATAAAGTACTCAAATATCAAATATGATATGGAACAAATTAAAAATAATGGACAAATTATTTTTAAAAATACATACATAAAAAGAGACAAAAATAGTGAAATTGAGAGTAATAAAAAATTGCAGTTTATAAATATATACGAGCACATAAATGAAATTACTCCCTATTAGTAATAAATACCACTCAAAGAGCCCATACCCTCAATATAAACTCACAGTTTATTACAATCATTATCAGATACGCACAGAGTACCCAAATTTGGAAACAAAAACATAATCATCGAATGATAATTCGAACAACGGGAAAAAAATTAAGTTTCCAAAACCGATTACACTTGTTGCTTACTTGCGAATCACTCTCCTCTAATCCAATCCTACACGAGCTAATATACCATACATCACTGCCGCCTATATAAACACACTAATTCCCATTACTAACTCTTCATTCATTCCTTCATTCATTCATCTCTAATCTTCTTGGCCCATCCAAGAAGAGAATATTCAAACACGTTCAAACCCTTATATCTTTTCCTCCCGCCATGGAAGTTGCCGTTTATCAGAACCCTAATAATCCTCCCGTTGCTGTATCCGAAGCTCCACCGCCAGTTGGTTATAGGTTCCAACCAACGGATTCCGAACTTCTTGACCATTACTTGAGGAGGCTGATCCACGGGCTACCGTTGCCCGTGTCGTACCCGAGAATCATCCGTGCCAATGTCTACGCGGATCACCCTTATGCCATCTGGAGTCCAGGAGCCGCTCACGACGACACGGGCAGTGGGGCCGAGCTGCACTGTTACTTCTACACCGCACTGCAAAGCGCTAACAATAATGGCGGCAAAAAGATGGGAAGAAGGGTTGGGGCACATGGGACTTGGCACATGTCCTGCACTAGGGAAACCAAGGTTAATAATAATGCAGATCAGGTTTTGGGGTACAACAAGTACTTCAACTACAAGCCAAACACAATTCATCGCGGAGACGTGGAATACGAGTGGGGCATGCACGAATTCACCTTGCACGATTGTTCCAATAAATATGCATTGTGCAAGATTACCAGGAGGATGAGGAAGAAGAAGTTGATGGGCGCTGTTGATGAATCAGTCATGTTGTCTAACCAACAGCAACAAGGAGATCATACTGGTTTTGGTGAAATTGTTCTTTCTTCCAATCGTGGCGATCCTGAAAAGAGCCCGAACCTGGAAGTTTCCCCGGAATCAATAACATGTTGTTTTGATAAGGTGTCTGCTCATGATGAAGTTGGCTCTTCTTCTTCTTCTCCTTCTTCTACTTTTACATCAGGACTGGGGGGTCAACCTCAACAACCGCACATGGATCATTGCCAAGGATCAATAGTGACGATGACCACCTCTTCTGTCACTTTTGAATTGGAAGATTTTGGGGACATTTTCCTGGATTTGGGGGACTTGCCGGACTTCATACAGCTTGACGACGTCAGAGAAGAGGACTATCAGCAAAACACTGCCTGTAAGAGAGGTCGCGTCGAAGAAGGAACCGGCGGGTGTGTTGAGCACGACCAACACGCACATGATGATGCCGGAGCGGATGGAGCGAAAAGGTGTAAGCATTGCTGACACTGATTGGAGTATACGTCCCAACATACACGATGTTTCTGTTGTTGTCAAATGTTGAACAATGGCCCTGAAATGATGAGAAATTGTCAGATTCTAGACTTCTAGCAATGGAAATTTTGTAAAGTGAATATGAGATCAGTTCTTATGTGGAGTGGTTATGCAGTTACAACTCTAAAATTGCCCTGTATTGATTAAATGAACAAGTTTTCTGATCCTTATTTTATACATCTCCTTTGGTATTTAGTGTAAATTTTTTTTGATCTTGAATTACCTATCCTTAGTCAACACACAATCACAACAATGTTATAGTCATCAACAAATGAGTTTATCAATTTAATTAACGTAATAATCAAGTAGTTCAACTCCAAACAATGAATCCTTTAAAGCTTATATCAAAGTAAAACATAAGTCAACAACATGTCAAGTTAATTTATATTAATAATTCAGTATTTAATAGTTATTGCCAAACACGTAAAGATCAAACCCAAGCTGAGATGACAACCACCGTTTAGGCCGTTTTACATGCAGATCAAAGAACATCTTTTAGTCATAAAATCAGATATTATTAATTCAAAAAAAAAGTAGTTTCACTCAAAAAGTTATCTATACAATCTCGCCTGCCTCTTGCCTTTCAAAACTACGGTGATATTTGAAGATATGGGTGGGTGTCTTAAAACTAGGATCCTTAAGACGAGGCTGTATAAAACTAGCTTGCTAAGTTTTTATATGATCAGCTGATCCATAAAGTTAAGACCCGGTTGTAAAATAGTACTCCATGTGCACATTTATGACGTAAAAAATCAGAAGTTTTACCATAATCTAGCTGAGTAGCTTTAAAAGGATAAGACATCAATGTCAATTTATTAGGGAGTATTGCTCTATATTACAGCTGGGCTCAACAATAGTAATATCTTAGAAGATCCACAAGAAAAAAAATATGGTTCCCCTAAGGAGTTATAAGTTCAGAATTGGAACTGCTTGAGAGTACAGCTCACAAAACCCAAAAGCATGGATGCAAAGCCAAAACAAAATTTAAAACTTAATAGCTCAAGACTCAAGAATGAAAACCAACCCTGAGTGGCCATACATTACTTGCTCCAATCACTTGTTCGACCTATATCCACCAAAAATCATTATCAATAACACCATGTTAGGTTCAAGGAATTTGGAAGGAAAAGAAAAGAAAATGATTTTCTTTCATTTTCCTCCCCGAAATGGGAAGAATTTGGTTTTCCCTATTCTTAGTATATTTTGCTTTCTCATTTTATTTTCCTTCCATTTTCCCTTTCTTTTCCCCTATAACCAAACAAGGAAACCCGTTTTCCACTGCATTATCTTGAAGTGTAACAGATTTTCTTTTTTTTTGTTTTAGTTTGCACACTGTAGAACTTTTTAACAGAGAATAGCCTGTATTACCATCTAGAGGGGGTTTTCTTATGTTTGATTCAACTTGGAAAAACAACTGCACATTAGCCTAATAAAACAGGCATAAATAGATAATATTAGCACTCACAAGTACGTAAATTGCATGTACTAGGTTTTAGCATATCCATTTCTTTCCGGGTTCCAAATGGGTACCCGATCGGAGAGGTAGCTGGAGATTGAACAACAGAAAATAGCCTTCAGCACAAGCATACCACACTTCAAATCATTCGATAGAGAAATCAAAATATTAACAATTCGATTCCATTATAAGAAATTATCGGTGTGAAAAAAGTAAAGAGATGAGAGTGAAATCACCTTCTAAACGTCGATTGTTCTGAGTGATTGTGAGAAGCAGAGGCAGTGAAATGAGATTGATTAGCCGACGGAGCGGCGTGGCGGAGCTGATTCCTCCACTCACCCATCCTCCGGAAGAACTCCGCCGTCTGCCCAAGGGACTTCGCCATTAGCCGTCCGGTGATTCTTCTCCCTGATCGTAGGGGATGGATGTGCTTGGGCGGTGGCCGGCCCCTATGTGGTGATTGAACTTATTTCACTTTATTAACTCAGTCCAGATATGAAAAAAAAACCTCTTCGCATTTAAATTATGGGTCGTTTGGAATGAGTAAGTGCTGAACCAGTAAGAGATCCTAGTATATTGCTTAACTATTCAGAGGCAAATATCTGATCAATTCAGATAAGAGGTACTCCGTATTAATCATTCAGACTCTGTATAATACTTAACCATTCAGAGGCAAATCTCTTAACCATTCAGACATCTGAACCATTAAGAAGCTGAAACAAACCGTCTGAACCATTAAGTGCTGAACCATTCAGACATCTGAACCATTAAGAGGCTGAAACAAACAGCCCCTTAGATTTTAATCCCATATTGGTAGCAGGATATCAAACATATACTTGGTAGAAAGACTTTATGTTTTGTTTAGTTGCCTCTCAGCACAGTTCCAATGAATCGAACTCGGGTCTACCTCTTGGCACTCTCTGCATGTGCCAATTCTGCAACGCCACCGGCTAATCCGCATATATAGTAAATCCGATAGAAGTAAGGTAATTAACTCAGTGTTGATTTTGAAATAATGTGATCCTCGTTTTGAAAGATGTAGTACTCATTCTAAAATAACGTACTCATTTTCCCAAATTTGTTTAATATGATTATAATATTCATTTACGAATAACATATTGTTCATGTTAAAACAAAGTAGTGTCAATTTTTAAATAATGTAGTCCTCATTCAAGAGTTGGGGCCAATTTATAATTGTAAAGGAGAATTTTTTTGATTTTTTACTGGTTGATCAGCATTTCGAATCCGACGAGATAGTCGCGATCCAAGTTGGCCGTTTATTCCGTCACAGTTCCGACTAAGCACCACCGCCGAGCACCATCGTCTTCTCCAGTGAGATTCCACCTCGGTGCAGTCCAACCTGCAATTCCAGCAAAAGCGTGGAGCTAGCAACTCTAGTGCGAGACTCCAACGACTTGAAGTTGTGCACAAACCAGTTGTGAAGATCCAAGCAGCGACTCTAGCAGCCCGGCATGAACGAAGATCTTATTGCCGCCGGATGTACCTTATAATTTGCGTACTTATCTCATCTCTTAAAATTTTAAGTAGTTTTCATTATTAATAATTCTTTTGTTTTATCACTAAAGTCAATAACATTCAAATTCAAATAATAATAATATAATATTTTTTCAATATTAATAATTGATTTAATTTGATTTGAAAGTTTATCATTTATATTTAAAAAAATCACAAAAATACTTATAGAATTTTGTGATTTTACGATAATATTTTTGGTGGATACCCTAGATTGGGGAGTATCCGGCCAAGTAATTAACAGGCCCGGCACGAAAGCCCAATAAGCTTTGAGGAAATAAATCACACTCGACCTAGTGAGTAGACCTTGCCAGAGCTTTCGGACCCAGTAATTAACAGGCCCATACTCTCTCTAATCATTTTCTGGCCTTTTTTCCGACGAAGAAAGTGGCATTGGTGTCTATTTTTCAAACTATGGGAGCACTGGTGTTGATTTCTTGTTTTTCGTTTATATATTTGTTTTTCCCTTTTTTCTCATTTTTGTTCCTTTTATTAATCAAGGGTTTTTTGTTGTTCATAGTCATTATTTTTAATTTTCCCTTTTTTCTCATTTTTGTTTTTTTGTTTTTCCCTTTTTATCATTTTTGTTTCTTTTATTAATCAAGGGTTTTTTGTTGTTCATAATCATTATGGTTCATATCCTTTAAATTAATACCAACATGACAGAAGATTAAAGAAGGACTATTTGTAAAAATATACTCATAAAAGGACTACAAGAATAATATTTAATAATAAAAAACTAAATATGAAAAACAATGTGTTATAATACTCTTATTACAATCTATCTATCTATATACAAAAGGAGCATGATTTTTTCCCGCCTAAAAATCAAGGCCTAAAAAAACAATAATGGGCCAGTCTTTTTTTAATAATGCCATGTTTTGCCAAATCGGGTGTGTTTAAAAATAAATTATTGATATTATAAACATTCTCAATTGCAAGGAATTAATTAAGAATAATGGTAACTTTTAAAAAATAGAAACAATACGTCAAATAATTCTTTTTTATTTAATAATGTTGATTTTTAGTAATTACAATTATTTTATAATTAAATATAGAAAATCTTAAAAACATATAACTACAAGAAAAACCACCATGCACAATCACTTGACCCGTTGGTGTTCCCGTGCACTGGAAATAGGCACACAAAAAAAAATAATGTTAGTATTATAGTAGTGGCAATTGCATCTACAAGCCCACTAATGCCCAACCTCCCACGCTTTTCCACCACCAACTTCCGTCTTTTCCTTAAAATAAAAACTTTCGTCTAAGAGTTATAAATTGAACTATCAACACACCATCAATGAGTTCATCATAATTCACAAATTTTGATATATGCGATTAGTCCATCAAAGGTCAACAGCAGGGTTGAATGTGGTCGAATCTTATTAAAATTGACACAAAGGCCTCCTCATTAGACAAGCATGCGAGTGCACCTAATCACACCTAACAAATGGAGAGCGTGAATCACAATCAACTAAGTCCCAGGTTCCCTCTTCATCTTGAAGAGTTCATATGTCATCTTACTTCGTGTTGCTGCTTTTCATTGGCTCCCCAAAACTGACACAAACACTGTCCCCTAATGTATGACCGCTCTACTCTACAAAATCAAACATGACATCCCTTTCAACCTGGGCAGGATCATCTATGATCAAATACTTGGTTTTTCTACTAAAAAGTCAAAGACCAACACAAATAATTGTTAAAGTCACAGGGTCTCACAACTGTTGAAGAAGAAGAATAAGAGTTGTCCCCCCGCTGCTTCATGTTGATGCAAGGCATTTTGAAGGGAGGCACTACAATGACCTGGTTGTCTCCAACACAAAAATTACTACAGAAGCAACACCTGATTCATATGAGATAGCCTTCATCTAAGAAAAGACCAAATTGTTCCAAGAGGAGATTGATCAACATGAAGCAATGCTTAGTGCTTGCTGTGCTCTCTTCACTAAAAAAAGGAAAAAGAAGACCGAGACAAAAGTTGCTGACACTTAGGGGAGCAGAGCTCAAAGGTTGATGGGTTGATGTTTCGGGGGAGCAGCGGTCAGGAGATGGTAAGGAAGATGGGTCTAGCCTAGATGGTGAAGAAATTGGTGCAGCTGATAGAAGATCTGATTTTGAAACTAAACAACACAGGTTTGATTATGATGATGAATGATCATTGGTTTTAAACTCTGGGTATCTTGCAAACTTTCTATTCTGGTACTTTGTGAGTATGGAATTCTTAACTTATTTTTACTAATTATAAAGTATTACTTATTCTTATTTAAACAAATCATTTCAAATCAGATTTATTTGGATTGGGTCTAATCAGATGCATTCAGATCAGATCCATTCTACCTCCGTCCCATTGTCTTTGTCCACTTTTGACTTTTGGAACTGTTCATCTAAGCACTTTGACTCATCAAATTCTCTCAATGTGTAAGCCTAAAAATAGTAATGTGTGATCTTGTTTGATTCGTCTTAACATATAGATTATTAATATATAATTTTTATAATTTTTTAATATACAAATTACAAGATAAAATGGATTAAAGAAGTGCATTGGATGGTGTGCCAAAAGGTAAGTGGACAAAGACAGTGGGACGGAGGGAGTAATTCATAATGATACAGTGAGTAATCAAAATAATAAAGAAAATGATAGTATTTAATAATAATAATGATAATTTAAATAGTAAAGATAATAATAATAATAATAATAAAAAATAGTAAGAATAATGAATAATATTAATAATAATTACTAGTAATAATAATTATAGTAATAGTAGTAGTAATTATTAAAACAGTGAATATAATGACAATAATAATAACAATAATAATCAATAACAAAGGTTAATAATTTATGATCACCAATAATAATTATTTTTATTTTTAAAATAATAATCAATATTGTTTAAATTTGTATCAAATCTATGTGATCATATTCATTCAGATCAAATCAATTTCATTCATATCCTATTAGATTTATTTAGATGAGATCAGACTTTAGAAGTCCAAGAGAAGAGAACACGACCGAAGTGCCATGACTATAATTTTCCAATTTTGGACGAAAGAGCTTGTTTCTTTAGAACTTTAACTCTTAGCCTCCGGTTGTTTTTGAGTTTCTAGCATGTTCTAATTTTTTGTAGTTTATTTTAATTTTTTTAATTCTTCTAGATTCTTCCAATTCTTATTTATTTTTCCAAAGTCTTTTAATTTTTTCTACTTCCTCCGTACCAAATTATTTGTCACATTTCTATTACCGAGGCAAAATATCAAATTTTTTCAATTCATTTTATTTACATATTGGTAAAGAAATAAAAAATAAAAATTACATATCAAAAAACTACATGAAAAGTTCTTTGAAATAAGAGGTGTCAAAAATATTTTATTTTATCAAATAACAAATTACTACCTCCGTCCCATTGTCTTTGTCCAGTTTTGACTTTTGGAACTGTTCATCTAACCACTTTGACTCATCAAATTCTCTCAATGCGTAAGCCTAAAAATAGTCATGTGTGATCTTGTTTGATTCGTCTTAACATATAGATTATTAAAATATAATTTTTATAATTTTTTAATATACAAATTACAAGATAAAATGGATTAAAGAAGTGCATTGGATGGTGTGCCAAAAGGTAAGTAGACAAAGACAGTGGGACGGAGGAAGTAAAACTTAAAAATAAACAAAATTTCCTACAATTCTTAAAAAGAGCAAATTTGGCAAATAATTTGGGACGGAGGGAGTAATTTTTTCCCACACAAAGAAGAGCATATAAAAATTATAAATTGCGCATTGTTTTCTTCTTATATGATGGCATAACGCATAACCATAATATTCCATTTTGGGACCGGAGAGAAAATACAAATAAGTCCAAGACGGCGACTTGTGAGGGAAAGTTATAAAACCCAAACGATCTGCCTCAGCCCTCCCCCATCATCCCCAAGCTTCAACCCCGTCTAGACTACCGGAAATGGCGGAGAAGGGAGTGTGCGGATCGGCGGACGAGTTCCTGAAGCAGTGCGAACATTCCGGCGACGCCGCGTACGGTGCACTGCGATCGCTGCTGGAGCGGCTCGAGGATCCCAGTACCAGAAAGGAGGCTCGGATCTTCCTCGCTCTTCTCCGAAAACGGTTTGGTTCCAAGGAGGATTCCGAGCAATGCCTCAAATCGTACCATTTCCAGATTCAGGACATAATCCTCGAGCAGTACGAAGGTCGTGTTCCCTTGTCCTTCTCTCTCTCTCGCTGGATCTTCTTCATTTTTTAATCACTTTTTTCAGTGTATCAGTGGATGCGGTCGAGTGTAGTGAAGATATTTTGTTGGTTACTGGTTGCCTTCTTGATTTTATTGTGCTGATAGGAGGCTAATGCTGTTTGATTGCTTCGTTTAGGCTTACAGAAGAGGAAGAAATTGACAATGCTGTTGATACCTAGTATATTTATTCCCGAGGACTGGTCCTTTACCTTTTACGAAGGGCTGAACAGGCACCCTGATTCAATCTTTGAGGACAAAACAGTTGCGGAGCTTGGATGTGGGAATGGATGGATATCCATTGCGATTGCAGATAAATGGTCACCTTTGAAGGTGTGTGCTCTGTTTTGAATATGTTGGTGATAAACAATCCTGAGCATGTTGTTGTGCTCATATAGCTGAACTCCTTATACAATCACAGGTCTATGGGTTGGACATAAATCCCAGAGCAATAAAAATCTCATGGATAAATCTGTACTTAAATGCTTTGGATGACAATGGTGAACCCATCTATGATGCGGAAAGGAAAACCTTATTGGATCGGGTGGAATTTCATGAATCTGATCTTCTTGGTTACTGCAGAGATAATCACATAGAGCTGGAAAGAATTGTCGGATGCATACCGCAGGTAGTGATGGTTTTATTTGATGCTCTCTGTAGATAGCATCCCATTATGGTTTGGTCCTTATAGAAATTAAGTTTCCCTTATTTTCTCAATACAGATACTAAACCCGAATCCAGATGCAATGTCAAAGATGATCACTGAAAATGCTAGTGAAGAATTTTTGTATTCTCTGAGCAACTACTGTGTACTTCAGGTGGGGACACTAAAAGAAACTATTATGTGTTTAGTTGCTTACTAATTGCTGTAATTGTCATTTATAGTTTAGAAGTATCGAGGTAGAGTCATAAATTGTTGAGCATTGTCGGGTGTTGTTTGTTTATGTATACGAAGTACAATATGTTTTTGCATGTGCAAGACAGTACGAAATTATGAAATATATAACCACATGATTGTAAGTTTCTATGGAGTATAACACAATTCTTGTTTGCTTCTCACACAACATCCTCGTCCTTTATTGATAATATTTATTTCACCATTGTGTACATAACATGATTAAATTAGCACTGAGACAACATATTGATGGTCTGTGTAATGAACAAGCCATTAATTGTACTTGACTACATACATATTAATCCGGCACTTTTCACTTTTTTCTGTTTTTTCCCATTAAACAGATCCTTCTTCAGAGTTAGGGGATTCTTTTCTTATAGTTGAAGTAATAAGGAACTTAAAATTGATTGTAATTTTGTGTTGAACACTTTCCTTTGTTCACTTGACTAATGAAACCTGACTATGATTTTTCTGAGTAACGAATGATAAATCAATATTTTTTTGTAATTCATACTTCAAATATCCATCATGCTGTTAGAATGTTGCATATATGGATATATGATCACCTACTAATGCTTGCTTCTGCTATCTCCTATTCCATAGTAGTGTGCAGGAATTTAAAAAAAAATGTGCCACATTTGTAACATATTTGTGTGTGTGTGAAGCATTATTAATTTGTTATGTGTTCTGACAATGGTTACTGCTTAGCACACAGAGGTCTGTGCTACCTACATGGTGACACTACTTTATTTTCTGTTACATATAGGGATTTGTTGAGGATCAGTTTGGCCTAGGGCTCATTGCAAGAGCTGTAGAAGAAGGAATTTCTGTCATAAAACCAATGGGCATTATGATATTTAATATGGGAGGCCGTCCAGGGCAGGGTGTCTGCAAACGCTTATTTGAGCGTCGTGGTCTCCATGTCACAAAGCTTTGGCAGACTAAAATTCTTCAGGTACAAGAGTTATATCTTATTGAATATGTTTACCTATAAAATATGCACCCTTTTTGATGTGCAGTTTTGCAGGCTGCTGACACAGATATTTCAGCTCTAGTTGAGATCGAAAAGAATAGCCCACACCGCTTTGAGTTTTTCATGGGACTTGTTGGAGATCAGCCAATATGTGCTCGAACAGCGTGGGCCTATGGTAAATCTGGAGGTCGTATTTCTCATGCTTTGTCTGTATACAGTTGTCAACTACGCCAACCCAAGCAGGTACTAGTTAAACCATTTGAAATTTAAATGTGTACTTTGTACGTGACAAACTGACGATGGATTAATTGAATATACTAGCATACATTCTTATCATTATTTGCGTTTAACAATGAGTATGATGGTGTATACTGATCTTCCAGGTCAAAAAGATCTTCGAGTTTGTCAAGAATGGGTTCCGTGAAATTAGCAATTCTTTAGACTTGTCATTTGAAGATGATGCTGTTGCAGATGAGAAGATTCCATTCCTAGCTTATCTTGCTAGTGTTCTGAAGGAGAGTGCATTTTTCCCATATGAGCCACCTGCAGGAAGCAAGCGATTTCGTAATCTTATTGCAGGCTTTATGAAGACATACCATCACATCCCACTAACTGCTGATGTAAGCGCTTGATATTTTATGTGAATGGAGTTTTTGTTCCTTAATACACAATATAAGAAAGTAATCCAAAATAGTATTTTCCTTGTTGATTCTCCGCAGTCCGCATATATATTTTTTGCGTTTTATCAAATGCTAAGAGGTTAAGTATTATATATAGACAATGTCAACCTTTATTTTTTCCTCTTCCGTGTTAAAGCAGTCACTCAGGAGTTAGGACTAGAAGGATTCCACTGTCACATTTTCCTTTGAAGTCTAAACCACTAATCCACATTCCCTTTCTAAATCAGCCTTTCAATATTTCTGGAGGTGCTATTTGCATTTTGTCAAAACAGGAAGTTTGGTTTTGGAACAAATAGCTCAATCTTAACATGTGTTTTTTTGCTAGAATATTGTTGTCTTTCCTTCAAGAGCTGTTGCAATTGAGAATATTTTTCGATTGTTCTTGCCACGTCTTGCTATTGTTGACGAACAACTGTCGCGGAATCTACCAAGGAAATGGCTAACATCACTGAATCTCGAGGTATAGTTCACCATTGTGCTTTTATCGTTGTGTTGCTATTTTTTCAGTTGAATTGAATTATCTAAATGTTTAAGTTTGCATCTAGACATCTTAGAGCATGATTAATGGACTGAGTGAGATTATATCCATTCTCAGTGGATGTTGAAATTTCGCTCTTGATTTATTGCAGTGATATACTTTCTTTAACGGCCTGGGCCCTACATGTCCTTGTCCACTTTAAACTATACATCGTCCCATTCATTAAAATTTCATTATCTATCTGAAGAATTCAATGGTATTTTTGCAATCTGGTTTGAATTGCAGGAGAGAGAAACTGATGGTTCTTCAGAAAACAGACTAACTGTCATTGAAGCTCCACGGCAATCGGATTCACTGGTTGAACTGATAAAGAAATTAAAGCCGCAACTGGTAGTTACTGGGATGGCTCATTTTGAATCAGTTACTAGCTCAGCTTTTGAGCTCCTTTTAAATACTACTAGAGAAATTGGGTGCCGTCTGTTTTTAGATATATCTGACCAGTTTGAGCTATCTAGCCTGCCTAGTTCTAATGGTGTCCTGAAATATCTTGCTGGAACTCCTCTTCCTCCGCACGCATCCATTGTTTGTGGCTTATTGAAGAACAAGGTATCTTTATTTTTCTTCTTCTTATTCTTCGCTAGGTGTCATTTAGTAGTTCTCATGTCCATATGGCAATGAGTTCGTTTTTTTCTCGTGTCAGATTGTAAAATGGTTTCCTTGAGTCAACTTATTTGTGCTCTATAATACTATATCACTGCTTTATTTCATCAACTATGGTTCTCCCCTTAAATCATCTTTATTCATTTATGGTCCAGGTTTATTCAGATCTTGAAGTAGCTTTTGTGATATCAGAAGAAGAAAAAATGTATAAAGCGTTGTCAAAGGTTGTGGAACTCTTACAAGGGGGTACGTCTCTAATAAGCCAATACTATTACGGGTGTCTTTTCCATGAACTTCTAGCCTTTCAGCTTGCGGATCGACATCCACTCTTGGAGGTTAGTCACCCTCTTATGCTTTCACAATTTGTATAAGGTGATAAGTACATATATGGAAATTGTATCAACTAGGAATGCACCAACAAAAAGATCCTTTTAAAATTGGTTTGGGAGTGGAGTGTGGTTGATTAAGAAATGGTGAAATACTCGGTACTCCATAGTAACCTAAGACAACAAGCTATTAGAAGTTTCATGAAGTCTTGGTGTAGGTGAATAGATATGTCTTATTTGGAAGCATTTTTCTGTTGTATTGAGAAACATATCATTTGAAACTAATGGGAGCTTGAAGCTTAATATGAACGTGTTTAGTGTTTGATAACATGCATAATCACTCCAAAAGGGTGCTGTTTTGTAGTGTTTCACCTATATTAAGAAAATGTTAATAATATATGGATTAAAAATGAAAAAAATACTACACGCCTTTACCTAATGTGTGGATGAAAATGTGAAATACTAATGTGCCCAAATTTAGTGTTGTTTTATAAGGCTAAGAATATGGGAACTTGTGTTATTTAATTGAATTTAGAAGGATAAAATTGGAAATGGAAACTATGTTGTCGTGAAAATGTCAAACGGCAACTATTTTGGGACAAGGAAAAATAGAAAAAAGTTGCATCCTTTGTGGGTGCAGTATTCCTTCGTACCAAGAATTTTATTCAACTTCTTGCTTTTCTCTAGTTGGTTTTTATGTGAGAAGATTACGTCAAATATGGATATGAAGTACTGCTAATCACTTTGGGCCTTTGCTTTCCCCAGAGACAAGGTGAAGATGCAAAAGTATGCGACATGATTGGCTTTCCTAGTTCTGTTGTCTCAGTCCTTGATCATTCTGAATTGGCTGTAAGTGAAACTGAAGCTGATAATTATAATCCCATTCACATGGATGTAGATCAGAGCTTCTTGCCCATAGCAACTCCTGTGAAGGCTGCCATCTTCGAGAGTTTTGTGAGACAAAACGTTTCCGAGTCAGAAATTGATGTGACAAACAACATTAGTGAACTTCTTAGGAGCAGTTATGGTTTTCCAACAAATAACAACACAGAATTTGTATACGCAGATAGCACTCTTGCCCTTTTCAATAAGCTAGTCCTATGTTGTATCCAGGAAGGTGGAACTCTATGCTTCCCGGCTGGGTCGAACGGGAATTATGTGTCAGCTGCAAAATTTCTTAAGGCAAATGTTGTAAATGTTCCAACCAGTTCTGACCAAGGATTTAAGTTGACAGAGAAGACACTTGGTGGTGTACTGGAGACGGTCAATAAACCTTGGATTTATATTTCTGGGCCCACCGTGAGTCCAACTGGCCACCTGTACAGCAATGATGAGATCAAAGCGATATTGTCCTTGTGTGCGAAATTTGGAGCGAGGGTTGTGATTGATATTTCATTCTCTGGTGTGGAATTCAACTCAAATGGATGGGGTGGGTGGGACCTGGAGGACACATTGTTGAATTTAAGGTCCACAAATCCATCATTTTGCGTTTCTTTGCTTGGGGGGTTGTTTATGAAGATGCTTACGGGAGGGCTTGCATTTGGTTTCCTTCTCCTAAACCATCCCATATTAGTTGAAGGGTTCCATAGCTTTTCTGGTTTAAGCAAACCCCACAGCACAATAAGATACACAGTGAAGAAGCTGCTGGATCTTAGAGAGCAAAAAACGGGAGGGTTTCTCAACGTGATGGCAGGGCAGGAAAAGATTCTGTCTGATAAATATCAGCGCTTGAAGGAGGTATGTGTGCGCACTTTATACTGCATACTTTTGTTTATTGATATAGTTGACTCCCTTAAAAGAATGAAATTCATTCTTGAAAGGAATGCTAACAGAAAGTTTTCCTAATAGTCATTCAAGTGGAAGTTGCTGAAGTCATCAAACTTGCAAAATTATCCGCAACGTTATCATATACTCCCTCTGTCCCAGTGTATTCATCCATCCAGTTTGACTTTTTTGAGTCAAACTAAACAAACTTTAATCATCAATTACTCTCAATTAGTATCGCATATTTATACAATAAAATAAAATTTTGAAAGTTCTCAACAAGATAAATCTAATGAAATAATTATTATGCTAATATACCTTACTATTTCTATTTAATTGACATTCAAAGTTCATCTAGTTTGACTCGAAAAAACTCAAATTGGATGAATACAAATAACCCATGAAAATGGATGCCTTGTAGAGCTAGAGCTAGTATTTGCATATGGCAAGTAGAATCCATGCCTTCCCCTAAATGTGTTTTGTGCAACAGACCCTTGAGAAGTGCGGGTGGGATGTCCTCGAAGCCCACTCTGGTGTTTCTTTGGTGGCAAAGCCCACTGCGTACCTCGGCAAGACTCTGAAAGTCAACAACAAAGGCTCGAGTTCCTGGGAAGTCCAGATCGGCGACTCAAATATCAGGGAGTCCATTTTGAGGAGCACCGGTTTGTGCATCAACAGCTCCTCGTGGACCGGGCTTCCGGGTTATTGCCGCTTCACCTTTGCTTTGGACGACCACGAGTTCGACTCTGCCCTCGCCTGCATTCTTAAATTCAAACAGCTGGCAGGTAATTGAAAAGTTTTGATTTATGATAGCTGTTAAGTGTGGGGGCACTCTTATTTTTTTTTTCACAACTTTGGTGTTGTGAAATTAAAACTCGATTATGTGAGGAACATCATAACCAATACCACGTGCTCACTTTGGTTAAAGTCTACTTATGCACGGTGTTTTTTCCCCTCATATAGCAATGTACTATGGTACTATAATGAATTGATGATGCCGGTTTTGGAGCTTCATATCACATGAATAAAATTTGTCACCTTTATTTTTGTATGGATTTATATACTAATGTTTGCCCATGTTTGATAATTAACTAAGGTCTTATAAGGACAATTCCGGTAAAAATAATAGGAGTACTCACTGCTGCTTTTATTTTTTTGTTAATCTTAGTGTTTCGATATATTTTTAGTGGTGCAGATTAAATTTAAGGGATAGTCTTTTCAAAATGTTAAAATGAATAGCTAATATTGTGAAACCAACTCGTTATTGAGTATGATAAATATGTTGCCGAGTGGTCTTCCTGCTGCTAGGAGTCACAATGACTAAGCATATTTCGAGAGCAAATAAACAAGCTAATAAATGTGTTGGAGAGGTAAAAAAAACTTACAAGTACTCTATAACACATTGTTTAACTTCCTCCGTCTATGAGTATTTTTCCATTTTGACTATTTTATGGTCAAAATTGGTAAACTTTGAACTCAAATTAAATAAAAATGATACTAGATATTGTTACAAAAATAGTTTTATTGGATTTATTGTATCAAATATTATTCAAAATACTACTTTGTCTAATTAATATACAATATATATTTTATTTAATTACGGGTCAAATATTGAAAATAGTTGATTGAAAAAAGTCAAAACTAGACAAATACTCGGGGACGGATGTAGTATATGATAAGTACATGTTTTAAGGAGCTCATGAAATAAAAAGAGTAAATTCTAAAAAATTTTCACTATCACAATTCTTTTGTGAGTGTTTGATGAAGGTTAAATAGGATGTATAAGATGAGCACATGAGAGATAAGACCCGAGCTCTCTTTAACCTTCACCAAATACCCACATAAGGATTGAAAGATACGGAGTATCAAAATACATCTCTCAATTAGTCATTTAACAAAACAATCTAGTCATGTCACTGCTAGCTTTGCAGATCTTTTGATGTAGTTTTCAAATATATAATTTTTATTTTTTAATTTTACACCATTTTTCATATAAAATCATATAAAATGATTTGAAAATAATTTCAGTCAAACATCATAAATCGAAACAGATGATTTAAAGTGGGACGGAGGGGTAAAAAAGACTCTCCCAAAAAGACTCACCTTAGCAAAGTTCGACTTTTGATTAATTTTTGATAACTACACTGAGAGATAATTATATTAAGCATATCGTCTTTGCAAGTATTATGGGCTAGACTCTATTTTTTTATCATCGATCTTTAACTAAACCCAATTTACTTAATGGTTCATTTTTTTTAGATATGCCTAACGAATTAGATTGTACCCATTTTTTTTTTGAAGTAGATTGTACCCATTTAAATACAAAGTGCTGTATGAGTCTTCTGAGCATGCATTAAAGTACGGATTATGAGTGGATGAATAAAATATATATTTGTCAATAAAAAAACCCTGTTTAACTTTTATGTAAACAAAAAAGAATTTTGAGCCAAGATGATCAATAAGGAATACTTCCTCCGTTCCTAATTTATCATCTTTTTTCAAACAAGATGAAGATGTTTATTTCCTTTAAAATAATTTCATTTATAAATTGGTATAGAAATAATAATTATAACTTATATATTTAACAAATTACATAAAAAAAAATAAGTGGTGGCATGCCTATTTTATTTTGTCAAATAATTAATGAAAATGCAAATAAAAGTTAATGAAAAAATAGAATAGTAAGACCAATTAATTGGAGACGAAAGAGGTATTCACAGTTATGTGAAGCGTTGAGGTAATAAATGGAAAAGGTATTTCTTCGATGGATAGAAGTATACAAATGATGACCTAATAAGTGGGAGGAGATTCTCAAAAATCTTGTTGTGGAGCGCTACAATTGTTATTTTTCACGTTGTGCAGCCCCATAATTTGGTATTGTACGTTGGTATTTCATACTCCGGTAATTAATACGTAGTATTTTTTTACCACCTTGGTTCCCATGACATTGGGAACCAATGTCATGGGATGACCCGGGGGCGCTCTGGTGTCCCGTACGTAAAATTGACGGTTCCTACCCCCTAACCTCCCGGTAAACCCCCCACCCCGCCCCAACCCAAACACACCCCCCACCCCCTTCAATTGCACCCACAATTTGATTTTGACTTTGGAGTTAAAATTTGACTTCAAAGTCAAAATCGACGTGTGGGGTGCAATTGAAGGGGGTGGGGGTGTGTTTGGGTCGGGCGGGATGAGGGGGTTTACCGGGGGGTTAGGGGGTAGGAACCATCAATTTTACGAACGGGGCACCGGAGCGCCCCATGGTCATCCCATGACATTGGGTCCCAATGTAATGGGAACCTTCCCCTTTTTCAACATAATATATTGATACCTTTTGACATTATATGTATACAGTTTTTTGGTATGTATACCATATTTTAGTCTTATCTAATTAACTTTTCTATAATACATTTTTAAACATTTTTTAATATTTTATTAAATTTGGTTGAATCAAGTGTAATTGAGAAGCATTACTACGATAAACAAATTAAGAAGGGTATACATTTATCCTCCGTTTGGTTTGGATGGAAAAGGGAGAAGAGAGAAAATTGGCTAAAAAAGTTTTCTCACCTGCAAATATGAGAAAAGGACGCAAGTGGAGAGAAAAGTAACTAAATTACAAATATGCCCTTTCATTATCTTCTTCACAGCCACAAATCACCATACCTATGCTTTCACATTTTTTTCTTTTTAAGGACAAAATTGTCTTTTGATTTTATTACATTTTCTTTCTTCTTGCTTTTCTCATCATTTTCTACCCATCCAAACAACAATTATTTTCTTTTCATTTTCTCTTCCCTCTATTTTCTTTCCCATCAATTTCTTTCCTTCTATTTTCTCTTATTAACCAAACAAAGGCTTAGAGTATTGGGGCGTGAAGAGAGTTTGACGTCCATTGTTCACACTCCTCCCTTCCCGCCCCCCGCTCCAAAAAAAAACAATTACACATTCGGTGTGACACCGTGAATGCTTTTCTCACTTATCCGTCATCACAAGGTGATGCTTCCTTTCCAAAAACAAATTAATTCTAATCGATCGAAATAATTTACATCTTCATCATTCATTTTTTGTCAAGTGCTTGCGAATGTCAATAACACATACTCTCTTTATCCTAAATTATTTGTCTTAATTCGACAAGGTTCCACTAACACTAATATCCAGTCTCACTCTCACACCACCACCTTAAACTTAACCCCTCTTTGAGTAACATTATTTATGAAGGATTATCTTAAGAATAAATCTCAATTATAGAAGATCATATAAGTAATTAAAATTAAAACTTATTGAGTATTGATTTAGAAAAACTTATTACAAAATTAGTACTCCCTACTATTGAGAATTTGTGATACTATGTGCCTCACTGCCTCCGCTCCGGGCGGCCTTGGGAAAGGACTATGTGCTTTCTATAACCCTCTCTAGTCTCCATCTACAGCCACTGCAATTTTACCCTCCGGCTACGCGCCATGGCGGCAACTGAAACCCTAGATTCCTCTGCCCAAGCACCTCACACCTCTGAAGACGCTGCTATGGACAACGAAGACCAAACCATGAACGATGTCCCTAACTCGAATTACAGTTCAGATTCCGACTCTGAAGACGATGACGAAGCGAAACTGAACCTCGAAACGCAAGCTCTTCAAACTGAGCTCTCCAACAACCCGTCTAATTACGATGCCCATGCCCAAGTATACTTACCATTTCTGTACCTTATTGTGTTGCATATAAGTCGATATGTGAATGGACATCTGTGTTCATGAGAAGATAGGCATCAATTTGTCGAGAACAGATTTATTACTCGAAACACTTTTATGTGGGAATGCATTTCTAAGATATGATACAGTAGAGGTTTATTTTTTGCTGTTGAATGTTCTGCTAGTACGATTTTTGATTTGTGCATGTTGTGGTATGTGCAGTATATTAGAGCTCTTAGGAAGCAGGGAGACATTGAAAAGCTAAGGCTAGCTAGGGAAGCTATGAGTGCCATATTTCCACTGAGTCCTGGCATGTGGCAGGAATGGATTAAAGACGAGTTGTCCCTTAGCTCCGGGTATTGTTGCTTTGCTGAACATTTTTACTAAATGAAATGGTTTGGTTGCTGCATTTCCTTTTCAAGTTTTCCTTTGTGGATAATGTGCTAGCCTTTCTATTTTTTAATTTGGTCGGGATATTTTGAGAGAGAAGAAAGTGGATATAACATGGAGGATCAGTGGTAGGATTCACTTGGCAAGTTGGCAGGCCATCTAGGAATGTGCAAACTGCTAAGATAGTATGGGAGACTTATTAGCCGTACGATTTAAATAATTTTTGTACAGAGTATACTCTCTTTTTTGGGTGTAAATTGTTCATCCTCTAGATCCCTTTTAGGACCTCCACTATTGCAACACTTTTCCTTTTTTCAATTTATTTTGAGAGGACTTCAAGTTGTGGTCGCATAACAGGTTTTGAAGGCACCCTAAGAGAACGCTGGGGAATGTGTCCCTTCTGGCTAGACTTGGCAAACATATAACGTCGTTTCAGGTCACACTTGGGTTGAACTTAAATCGATTGAACATCCCCTATCCGAATAAACTAGACTGACTTATTAAGATGGTTGAAAGTTTTTCCGCGAACATGTTTATCTTATACCTTGTATACACATGTTTACTTGAAACCAACCTGTTTACTCATATAATTGAATAGATTGGCTCCGGGTTGTCAAACTACTTGTCTACCCCATTTACTAACCTTTTTGTAATAATTCATATATTAACAAGTTAACAACACAAGTAACAGTTTTCCTCAAGCTCTCAACCATATTCAACACTTTCACGTAGTAGGCAGCAATCAGTGTTCAAAGTTTGCCATGCCTATGATCATCCAGTAGGGCACAAAATGCAAACAAACACAAAAAACTTGAAGTCAAATGGTTAAAGTTAGAGGATTACATGCACAAGTGTGTTCAGATTAACCTATTGTGACCAGTTAACCTATTTAATTATTTAAATGTGCTAGGTGTGTATTGTATCAAGTAAAGCTTTGCAACTCAAAGCAAACCCATTTTGATTAATTAGGTTAAACACGTCAACCCATTTTATTATAAGAATTGAGACGTTATAGCCAAACTCGCCTAAATTTGTGTCAGGTTTGGGTCTGTAATTGTGTTAGGTCAGCTTTGCCCAGTCTACCTCTTGCTTTCTTGAATGCAGCCTTTTTTTCGTTTACAACTCATGGTAAATCTTCTACTAGAATAGTATAGTGTAACCTGTGAAATATTAATTGATTAACCACTGCCCAAGATGCTAATTTCATTTTGTGTATGTTTTCATATGGAGTATATTTTTTTCTGATGCATGGAAATTTTATTTGTGTTCAATAGTGTGAGCCCATGTATTTTTGCTATCTTCACTTTTATATTTCTTGTTTTATCCTGTTTTAACACTTGTTTATCGTATATAGCAAGCTCACAGTGGAAAATTTATTTGAGTAAACGAAGGTATCTGTTCATATGTATTGTTTTCACTCTTTTTCATTGGCATGCAGATCTGAGGCTTTCTCTGATATTCAAAAATTATATGAACGTGGAGTGTCTGATTATCTGGTTAGCTATATTCCCTCATATGAAATTTACGGCCCTTTTCTTCCTTAAGAATACTGAATACTCTGTTCTAGGGAGAAAAGCTGCATAAATATGAAAGAATGTAGAGATCTTTTCATGTAATAAAATGTGGTTTAAGCAGGGTTTGTATGCTTTAACTTCAAGAAATATCTTATTCACCTCATAGAACTTCTCTCCTTCAAAGCACAATATTAACATTATACCTTTGAAAATAACCATTTAACATAGAGAGGTGATGGTAACTTGAGCGTAGACAGCTGAAAGATATTAACATTTTGGGGTAGATATTGAAACCCCTTTGTATCTCTTGTGGTAGTGATCGGGTAAAGTCTAAATTAATTAAGAAAAAGATAACTTTTAAAAGCTTAGTACTAGTACACAGAACCAAGTTTAGCTCTGCCAGTTTAAAAGATACTGCTTGTCATGCCGCAATGCAAGTTATGTATGATTTTTGAGAAGATAAATAATGCTCTGTAGCTTTTGTAGCTCACTCAAACTTTTCCTGTCTGTTTTTAAACTAAGATTAACTTTTCTCTCTTCAGTCTGTGGCTTTATGGTGTGACTACTTGGATTATGTTCAAGAGCATGATCCATTGGTTAGATCATGCTCCATAGATGGTATATCAAAAGCAAGGAATCTCTTTGAACGTGCTCTTACAGCTGCTGGTTTGCATGTCACTGAAGGTGGCAGGATATGGGAATTATATAGGGAGTTTGAACAAGCCATTCTTTTCACAATTGATGAAACTGACCTTGAGGTACTTGCTTTTTTCTTGATGTATTTTTTCATCTTTACCTCCTTTTTGCACTACTGAAATCATACTATGTCACATCCTTGTTTCTTTGTTAACCATTTTTTAATAGAAAATTATAATTCAAAATTGCAATCTATAGACTGCTGACTAGTTTGATAATGCTTATCACATCATGTGGTAGGTGAAGGAGAAGCAGATCCAACGAGTTCGAAACTTGTTCCATCGACAACTGTCTGTTCCCCTTGGGGACATGAGAAAGACTCTCCTTGCATACAAAGATTGGGAAGTAGAGCACGGCGGTATTGTTGATGTCAACTCCAATGACCTGGACGGACTTTCTTCACACGTGGCATCAGTATACAAAAAAGCTCTAGAGATATTGAATGCTCGACTTGAATTTGAGGCTCAAATATCCAATAAGGATGCCAATGAGGCAGAAAGACTTCAACAATTCATGGTCTGCACTTTTTTTTATTTTGCTGGTTACAGTGTCATCATGTTAATAAATTCAGAAGATTCGAGATTTCTTGAGTTCTTTATAATGCAGTCAACTTTTTGATTTGTTTCTTGGTTCATATTATGTTCAGGCGTGTGGAAAATATTAATGCTTCATGGACTCAAAAAATATAATGTTCATTGCAAATATCATTGCTTTAGAAATAAAGGGATTCAAATATATTTGAGAAAAAAGGAATTTGAACCTTCCATGGCTCTCACGCTGGTGAAAATCTTGAATCAGCTATATATCATCTTTCTGGACCTTGTTGTCAATCTCCATTCACAAAATTTATAGTTTACTTTCATTCCTTTTCTATAGTATGCCGTTTTTACTATTATATGTATTGCTTTGAAAGTATGGTTTGAAAGTTGCATATTTTTTGGGATTGTTCAGGCATCTGCTAATTTATTACCAGATTTACTATTGAATTTATTGTATTTCAATATAGGATCTTTGATGTCCATTGCCAATGGAGCTAAAAAAGTCATTGTTGACAATGTTTTAGTTCCAGGCGCATGGTCTAAATCAATATGACACATTAAACTTACATCGATTCTTACTTTCTTTGAAGTTTTGGGTAGTAAATGCAGCAATGCATCTAAAAGAAGCCTCTCTGATTTTATAGGCATAATAGTATAATACTGCATACATCTTGACCCCCCAAAGTCCAACAGAGTTTGGATTATACTGTGCATCTGTGCATGATGACTAAATTATTTCATTTCAATGTTCAGGTGCTCATCTTTATTGGTACTAAATAATTTCTGTTTTTTGTTGTAAAACATAGCACCTAAGTGAAAGTTAGGACATGCATTTTGAACCCACCATATTGTGTATAACACTTGAAATCTGTTCTGTGCCTTGGATTTGTTTTTTGCAATCTCAAATATCTTGTTTTGTATGGGTTAGGTGTTTTTACATTTGAAAATGCAGTTAGAAATATCTTTGGGAATATCCTGAGGGTTTAGGTCTGTGCTATTTCTCACAATAACCCTCCCATATGCACACTTGTTAAATTAGGGGCTATATTAGGAAATCCTATTTTAGACTACCTCAGGGTTATTTTAAGAAACACACATAACAGGCCGTCACTCTGAGTAATACCCTAAACCTGCGGGTGACCTTAAAACATTTCTCTATTATCTTTTATATTGTCATAGTATTTCATTATATTTTGTCCTGATGAGCTTTAAGTGTGGTCAAACTTATCTCCACTCACATCAACTTGAAATTCTTAAGTGCCAACCCTTGAATAATGTCTAGTTTATAGAACTTAAGAAAAAAACAAGATTGATCTATTCTTCAAAGTCCTTTACTTGAAACGCTTTACCCGGGAAGAGGCATCTAATAACTATGTGGGAACATCATTCTCTGAGTGAAGATTTTAAGTCATTTTTATTTTTCTTTATTTTTTTCTGTAAAATATAGTACATTTAATTGTTAATTAAATTCGTGGCCCACAAGGATTTTAAAGTATTCTTAATTTGGCTATTTTCAGTCTTATTTAAAATTTGAGCAATCATCCGGGGACCTGGCTAGGACACAAATATTGTATGAGCGTGCCGTATGTGACTTTCCCATTTCTTGTGATATCTGGCTCGACTATACTCTCTACATGGGCAAAACCTTGAAGGTTCCATACTTCCATCCCTATTCCTCTCTTTGTATTCCTTGTTTAATTATATAATGGATATGATTCAAATCAAGAATTTTTTCATTGCAGACTGCCAGGATTGTGAGAGACATTCATCATAGGGCTACACGGAACTGTCCTTGGTCTGGAGACTTGTGGTCTCGCTATCTGTTATGTCTTGAACGGAGTCGTGCTTCTGAGGATGAACTATCCACTGTATGTTCTGGTCCTGAAACTACACTGGTTTGCCTCACATAGAGTGCTCAAACATCCCCTAAAATAGGAATCATTTGAAAAAAATAGGAATCATTTGGAAAAATGGCACTTCAGTCCCCAGCTTATACTTAGTATCTCAATTTTAGCCAAAGTGTTGCTTTTAGTCTTTGCCATTAGGGATCTCGTAAGCACGACATGGATTAAAAGCACCTTGAATTGAAAATTAGGCACTAGATCTTTGCTTCACGTTATCAGGGATTGCATATAGAGTTCTATACCACAGATATAACTGAAGTAAAATTTACCATATGCGTGGGTGGGTGTGCTTGTAATGAAAAGACAACCTCTGATATTTTATCCATTGGTTTTATTCATAACATGTGAATCCTTGATGCACAATTGCTTTCAACTGTCTTTTGTGCTGATTTCTGTGACTTGTTATGGGGGGCTCTATTGCATCTTTGCTAAATAGTTAAGCGTGTGCTCAAGAAATGTCTGTTTGATTTTTGGCATTTTGTTATATTTCTCCTCGGTTTTCCTTCTTAAATCTAGCTAACGTATTTAATTATTTATTCCTCATATGAATATTGTATTTGAACATAATTTCATAGATTCTGTACTCATATTTTTTCTCACATTCTGGAATACTGGACCATTTTTTATATATTAGTCGTATATGAATACTACTGTATTCATATGGAAACATCAATGATCATGTATTCATGTTATTTCCTTTTGAAATACTACATATCTTGCAATTTGTATTCTATGACCTATAATGTAGTAGTAGCGGGCTAGCGGCAATGTTGAACTTTGTTTAGGAATGAATTCTTATATAGTTATAATTTCCTTTTGTGATTCCCAGGTTTTTGAGAAGTCACTTCAATGTACCTTCCTAAGCATAGAAGAGGTAGATCATAGATGCATTTGTTTCTTTGGTTGATTGTTAGTTCACTACTATGTACTACCTCTGTCCGAGTGTATTTGTCCAGTTTGACTTTTTCAAGTCAAAGTGGACAAACTTTGAGCTTCAATTACTCTCAATATGTAATGCATACTAGTGCAATGTAGTAAAATTTTGAAAGTTCTCAACAAGATAAATGTAATAAAATCATTTTGATACTAATATACATTATATTTTTTGTTCAATTGAAGCTCAAAGTTGATTCTGTTTGATTTGAAAAAGTCAAACTAGACAAATACACTAGGACGAGGGGAGTACTAATGATGTTGCAGCCAAGGTCATGAATGCTGGCTTTGTTATGTTATTCTGATCATACTTTATCCATGGTATTATTTTTTTGAAAAGAGCAGGATATTACATGGGAAAATCTGCAGTTGTGAAAAACTTTAGCTTTCTTCTGATCCCTTTCTCTATCCCTATTTCCTTTTTTATTCCACATTATGCTCTTTGTGTGGGCTCAGAAGTTTGCAGGCCTTGTTTATCCACTTTAAGCCTCATATTTCTTTTGTAAATGATTAAAAAACTAGCCTTCTTGCATTTTAAAGTCCCTTTCTACCACTCTACTTGAAATGATTACTGAGTTCTTTTTGCAGTATCTTGAAGTTTTTCTCACAAGAGTTGATAGCTTAAGGCGGAGACTGTCTTCGTCAGATGGAGTTGGCACTGACTTGAATTATGCAATGATACGGGCCACTTTTCAGGTTGAATGGCTTTTTCTCTAATTCCCACTGTTAATGTTTTTGATAGGATGAGTTCTTATTACTTGTGCTTTTTGTTGCTGATAGTCTATGGGAAAGATCTATAGTCAACACCATGCCTTCACTACTGGCCCACTCCCCATTCCCTAATAAGGCAATAAGTCATTGGAAGCAGATGAACATGATTTATCCAAAAAAACGGGGAAAAAGAAATCAATAAGGCCTTTCTTATTCTCTTCTATTTCTAAAGTTTGTTTATTTATTTATTCCAGCGTGCATCAGACTATTTATCTCCACATCTGAAGAATACTGAAAAGTTAATACAAATGTATAGTTATTGGGCCCATTTAGAGGCGAACCTGGGAAAAGATTTAATTGCTGCTGCTGGTGTTTGGGAAAGCTTACTTAAATTCTGGTAATATTGTACTCCCTCAGTCCCTACTTTGATTACAAATTGGGAGTTACAAGGCAAAACCTCTTATCTTTTGAAATCATTTTATCTACAAATTGGTACATTAATAAGAAATAAAGATTACATATTAAAAAAGTACGTCAAAAGTTCTACAAAACGAGAGGTGGCAAGAATATTTTATTTTATCAAATACTCAATGAAAACACACAAATAAACAAAAGTTATCGAGAGGATAGAAAAAAAGATTGTAATCTATTTCAGGACGGAGGGAGTATTTCTTTATGCCAGTTTAAACCATTGCATTGTCCTTTATAAAACCTGCCACCTTGCTGTTTGTTGCAGTGGATCTATGCTAGATGCTTGGCACGGATATATATCCATGGAAATTGAGGTGGGTGACATAAGCAAAGCCAGATCCTTGTACAAGAGATGTTATAGCAAAAAATTCCCTGGCACAGGCTCAGAGGTAAATTCTTACACCGAAAACTTATATTGTTTTTTATAAAGAGCTGTTAGTTGCTATACATTTTACGTAAGTATTAAGTTCATTTTTCAAAATGTTCTTCTAATCTTTTATCTTTTAAAATTTGATTATTTAAGCAATTCATAAATAAATATAGAGATTGATCTTGAAACTATTTATTGTTTCCATTAAGAACCATATTAATTTACCAGAGAAATCATGTTTTATTCATTTCTTTTTACCTTCACTAGCAACTTGTCTTTTGTATATAACTTGTTCAACCTTTAAGATGAAATATACTGCACCAATGATAAATATGATTACTTTAACTTTTAACTCTCACTTGTTAGCCATTAGCTATTTAGCCCAGCATGCCAAACATACCCTAGATTTATAATATAATGGCTTTAAGTTGTGCCGGGTTCCTATTTTTCTATATGCTATGTATATTCATGCCTTTCATACTATAGTTGAATTTGTGAATTCAAAGCATTAGGATTCCTGGACAATGTTATCATTTTGATGAAAAGATGTGATTTTTTATTATGAATTAGATGATATCTTCTTCTTCTAAAAAACAGAACCCTTCAGGACATATGCCATTCTTGGATGCGCTTTGAGAGAGAATATGGTTCCCTTGAAGACCTTGATCTTGCCGTGCAAAAGGTAAGAAGCTCTCACAGCTAAGTTTTCTGCGGTCATTTGATTCACATATGGGCTGTTTTTGCTTCTTAAAAGTAGTTTTGTAGGCTTCACACATTGTTGGTTTTGGAGTAAAAAATGATTATTTTCAGAAGAATTCCACTCCCCACTTCTGAAAATTTGATTGCAACCGTTACAGTTTCTTTTTGCCATTTTGTTTCAAAATCACACCTGCATGTCATGCCTGTCAAATACCTCGCGTGCAACAAAGTCAAGGAAACAAATTGCGTAGAATAATCTTTTATTTTGAACACCCTCATTGTTATATCTCAGCTCCGGGTTTTATAGTTAAAACCTCTTTATTTGCAGGGAAGGGGAGATAATCGATTGTCCTGAGTGGATAATCGATTGTTAAGGGCTTCAGGTTCTTGGGCAGTTTTCTGGGGATGTTCTGGGAGGGGGGATAATCGATTTACAGTAGCAATAATCGATTATTTGACAGTTTTCTGGGCAGGAAGAAGGGTGTTTTTGTGGGGGAATGGACTGGAAATATATGGAGTTGATGAGGGAGTTCTTTTGGGTATTTTAATGGAAGAAAAGAGTGAAATTAAGAGGAGAAATGGGGGGATATGAAATGGAAGAAAATTCAGGGATGGATAAACCAAGTTGGTGTTTAAGAGATATTACACACTCTTATCCTAACTTGGGGTTTGAATCTAGAATTTAATTAAGATATGACACACTTAATTAAATATCTAGAACTTAAAACTCACACTTAAGATAACCACTCTTAAGATATAGAATTAGG
>OOIL02000116.1:773053-796406 GCA_900332095.2 Cuscuta campestris
CCCCCCCCCCCCCCTCTATCACTTTCATCTGATCTGCTTCTTAAAGGCAATGAATGAATGAGTCAAAAGCATTCAAAACCCTTAATGCTTTCAATTTCTCATATTCTCTCTACTTTATGCTCTCTTCAAGTTCACATATTATATATGATCACTCTGATAATAAGGCATATCTAATCCTTTAATATTTCACTCTGAATTTCAAGAAAAGTTCTCAAATTTTATTTCTGTCAATAATTAGTTGTTTTTGCATGTGGTCTCTCCCATTTGTTCCCAAATAAGTGGACATTTTTCAAGAAGCTAAAATCCCATATTGGGTTTTCTTTGTTTCCTTTTTGTTATTAAAAAAAATCTAATCTTTTTGGTCTCCAAACAAAAAAAAAGAATGGAGATTCAACCAAGTAATGAGGATGCAGAAATGGCAATTCCCATCAACAGCACATATGGTGGTGGTGGCCATCCCCACCACCACCACTACCACCACCACCAAATGATGCACAACCACATAAAGATCCCATCTTGTAATGATGGACCCACAATGGCCCACCAAGGGATGGGGACCCACAAGAAGATGGCCAACATCAAGTACAGGTACAGGGAGTGCCTGAAGAACCATGCTGCTGCCATGGGAGGGATAGCCATTGATGGGTGTGGTGAGTTCATGCCCAATGGTGAGGAAGGAAGCCTTGAATCCCTCACTTGCTCTGCCTGCAATTGCCACAGAAATTTCCACAGGAAAGAATTGGTAGGCCATTTCCACTACCACCACACCTCGGGCCCACATCTCAATACGCAGGTCTGCCCGGTGGGCCACCACGACAACTCTCTGTCTCGTGGGCCACCCCAGCAGGCCATCGTATTTGAGCCACACGACAGCGGGCTATCCCACCACTACACCTCGGGCCCACATCTCAATACGAAGGTCTGCCCGGTGGGCCACCACGACAACGCTCTGTTTGGTGGGCCACCCCAACAGGCCATCGTATTGGAGCCACACGACGGCGGGGCAGGGGTGAAGAAGAGGCACAGGACAAAGTTCAGCCAGGAGCAGAAGGACAAAATGGTCAAGTTTGCAGAGAGGGTAGGGTGGAAGATACACAAGGAGGAGGAGCCAGTGGTGCAGCAGTTCTGCCAAGAGGTTGGGGTGAAGAGGAGAGTTCTCAAAGTGTGGATGCACAACAATAAGAATACCCTTTGCCCCAAGAAGGGCATGCAACTGCCCTAAACTTATGAGACCCTATAAAATTAAGGGCATGTTGCAGCAAGTGAAGATGATCTGATCTCATGTTAGCTGTCCTACTTTGTTTAGTTAGTTTCACTTCCACTATGTTTAAGGAAATTGGAAAGAAAAGTAAAAGTGGAAATATTCCTTTGGAACAAAGAGAGTACTCCTTCCGTCCCACTGTCTTTGTCCACTTACCTTTTGGCACACCATCCAATGCACTTCTTTAATCCATTTTATCTTGTAATTTGTATATTAAGACGAATCAAACAAGATCACACATGACTATTTTTAGGCTTACACATTGAGAGAATTTGATGAGTAGATGAACAGTTCCAAAAGTCAAAACTGGACAAAGACAATGGGACGGAGGTAGTATTATATAGTATATTTTATTAGACTATGTTGGTTCTTTCCATATACTTTGCTCATATTTTGGTCTTTCCCTGTGATTTTATTGTAAAAAATTTAGATTGTATACGCGAAGCACGGGATTAACACTAGTCTTTTTCATAAAGTCATATAAAATGCACCCTCATAGAGATTGTTTTTCAACACAAATGGTAGAAAACTCTGTCCTCAAGAATCATGAGAAGCTTAACGTATATACCTACAGGGATTGTGTTGATCGAGTTTACACATTGCTCTTGTACTTGGTAGTAGAACAAATAAATTGTTACACACTTACAAAACCACCCCACTAGAAATTACGCATTTAAGAAAAAAAATTATAATTAAAAAAAAATAACTATTACATATGCTATCAACCCTCTGGTAATAAAAAGCAGGTGGCATATTTCCTGCTTGCATTGAGATAATCCAAGCTACTACATACAGGTACAAATCATCTGTGTTGATGAGCAAAGAAATGTCTGTTGTCTGTCTTAAGCTGGTTTACTATGATACACTTTCACAAAACTTTTTCGTCAATATTTGGAAGGGCGAAAAACATTTTTATTCGACAGCTTCACAAAGGCGTGCTCGACCGGGATTAAGCAGTGATTCTGACATTACCCACCCCTGCAAGAATAAATAGATACTGTGAATGTGCACAATGAGTAATTGAAAGTTACATGCCAATAGAAGTAGAGGTATGTTGCAGTTACAAACATCCAAACCAGGACAACATTCACAAGGTGTTTGTCCTGCAAATTGTGGCATTAGAAGGTAATGTAACATGACCATGTTTTGGTTGAAGTAATCTGACAACCTCGGTAACATAACATTACTTTTTTACGATCAAGCTTGGACTTCGGATTAAATTGGGGAGGGAGGATTTTTAATGTGACAATAGTGTTTCATTATCCCAAAAAAAGAATCATTTTTCGAGAACATTTTTGTCCCAATATGAGAATCCGATTTTCAATGTCAACATCATCTTTTTATTTTAAAAAACATGTAATGTCAAGCAGTTTTAACCAATTACTCTTAACAATCTTGGAAAAAAGTTTTAGGGTGTAATCGTATAACATACAGAGCATAGGTGACCACATTTAACTTGTGAAAGCATGTACCTTGACTGAGTTGACTAAAAAGGTTATACTCGAATGTCTTTTTTGGTATGGAGGGAGTTATTATATTGTATTCCTAGTTTTTGCTAGGCAATTTGAAAGCATACATCAAAATATCGTGTGGACACAAAGTTTATCTAACCTGTTCTTTGGCTTTATTCTTAAAAGGTGCATACAGAGCTGAGACCATTTTATAAGATTCTGCAACTTGAGCATTAAAATTAGCGCTTGAGGTCAAAGAAAGAGAGTGATTGTCCTGCATTTGGTTCCTGGACAAAGACTGATGCTCGGATGACTTAATGAAGTGCAGAAGAACATGTGCCTGAATTACAATGGTTAATTAGGTGAAAAAAGACACAAACCATAGGCAGACATTAAACCATCAAAGTCAGAAACCTCACATGGAAAGCAGCTTTGAGCACATCATCAGATTTTGCTTTATCCTTAAACAACGCATATATGTTACCCTTCAAAGGATTGTATGTCACAATATATTGTTCCCTCTGTTTACAGTAAAAAGATAGAGATGTACTTTTGTCAGACGTGAGAATTTTTTAACATAAATAGCATTCAATTCATCAATAAGAATGTAAATATGAGATTTCTAAGTTTTATTTGTACTTCAAAAATAGGCTTCAAAGAAAGATAAGAGTCAGGATCTTGAAATGCCTCTTTGAATCTTGGACCTGGAAGCAAACAGAACAATGTTACACACTGTAATGTTTGTGTGTGTGGTAGCAGGGAAGAAATTTACCAAGAACAATAGGTCTCTGTTTCTTCCATGGGAAGCTAAACACACTTTCCATTGAATTTCCTTCCTGCAATGTTGGAACTCTACCTAGAGAGCAAAAGCAAAGAACCTACTTAGCAAAAGATCAAAAGGTGTTTGGAAAGTATTATTTTGCTAAATGGATTCTTCAGAATTGAAAACAATGAATGCTAATCACATCCAAAAGTACAGTATAAGTTTTGCCAAATNTAATGTTTGTGTGTGTGGTAGCAGGGAAGAAATTTACCAAGAACAATAGGTCTCTGTTTCTTCCATGGGAAGCTAAACACACTTTCCATTGAATTTCCTTCCTGCAATGTTGGAACTCTACCTAGAGAGCAAAAGCAAAGAACCTACTTAGCAAAAGATCAAAAGGTGTTTGGAAAGTATTATTTTGCTAAATGGATTCTTCAGAATTGAAAACAATGAATGCTAATCACATCCAAAAGTACAGTATAAGTTTTGCCAAATGCCCTGTAATTGCATCCCACTTTTTTACCTTTTCCTATTCGTCTAACTATTTTTGTCTCATACCATACCTGGTCATATTTGTATGGTTCACGTTCATTCTTACTTTTTTTGCCAAGATGTTGCATATGTTACTTGCATATGTTACTCGGGAGTCTCTTGAAAACGGTCTCTCTACTTCCAAGTAGGGGAAAGGTCTGTCTACACACATCCTCCCAAGACCTTACTCTTGTTCGATCAAACTGGGTTGTTACTGTCGTTGTACATTCATTTTAACTTTATCTTTTTTAAGATTAATATAAACCATACAATACAATTTTTTCTTAATTCCTGTCCCACTCCTCATGCCCCAAAATTAGTGGAATAGAGGGAGTATTTTTTTAGTGTACATATACACAGCAGCAGCAAATCTATGGATCCCATTCATATCTTGGGGTATTTTTAAAAATGTACTGTGGGTGTGGGTGTGTGTGTGTGACTGTTTCTGTGTGTGTGTGTGAGAGAGAGAGAGAGAGCAGAAGCACAGCTACCCAACCTGTCTTCAAGTAGGATTCCACTGCAACAGTAAATCTTGCACTGTTTAAACTGCACAGAACAACCGATTTCACCTGGGAAATACACCATAAAATAAACAAATTAGTGGATAAAACAATGTGACTTTGGCAAATCAAATATGACCACACCAACCTCATTGTAAGAGCTGAAAAGATATCCACATGAAAGGAGGGAAAATGCAGTCACTAAGGATGGGTTATTTTTTGATATCATGATGCTCATCCCAGTGCCAAGCTTCACAAGTAAAAATCAAAAAGAAATTAGTTTAACTGGAATCATGTTCACTTTGAGTTTCTAAAACTTTTACGCAAGCTGGAAAGCATGAACATCTCTTATTAGTGTCGCGGTCCAATTACTACCATTTTATTAGTGTCATGGGCATCTGAGAAGAAGTCAGTAAACATATAAGAAAATGAGCAAAGTAATGGATAACACCCCCAAAACGCAGACCTAACATGATGTCACCATGAACACCTATCAGATGTTATGTACTTCGGCCTTAGAGAGATTTAAGGCATCCGTGTCCAACCTCAGCTGCTCCTCATCCCACATCATCAATGGCATGCCATTTTAAATCCCCACTGACCGAAATGCTCTCTCCTCTGATCATCGGCATCTTTTCATTTGACTGCATTGCTACCCTTGACAATTTGTCGTTAACTTTCACCACACATTATTGCACCTAGCACTTCTATGACATCCCTCCACTTTAATCATTTCTCGTCTAATTATTTCTAATTATGAAAAGAATTACTCACCTCTCCTTAACGGCTTCATCCTTTACAAAAACAATTGTTCATCCTCATACTTAAGGTACGATATAGTGCATAGGTCTTGACACATTCTTCATCTGACTTTTTCAAGTGTGTTATCACAAAGGAATCAATTTGATACGGAGTATATAGCAAGTATAATTAAGTTCTATTTCCAAAAAAAACTATGACAATGGCGGGAAATAACTTGCTACCACTTGCTAGTTAGTGGGACCATGTGCTAATTTTATTGATTCTGGAATGCATTTATGTTAAATTAACTTGACAAGTGCTCAACATAACCATAAATAAAAGGGAAAGAAGTTGGGGAAGCATACCAGATCTGCAAGATTGGCCACACACTCCCCTTTAGCAGTTACATCACCAATGTTTTCACCTTTAGCAAAGGCCTTGTATATAGGAGTACGAGTTGATGTTGATGTGACAGCAGCTACATTCTACAAAGAAACTAAGATATATGTTGGAAGAGACCTAGGCATAAGTGATTGCAAGCAAAACTGTGCCACATGTAAGACAACTGAAATATAACCTTGGCCACATTGGCTGCACATGCTAAAGGAAGAAAAAGCTGGGGAAAAGCAGAAGTAGCCAATTCGACGGCAGCTCCCAGCTGCATGAAGAGATCTCCTGTGAACCTAAGCTGATAGGGATAGCATTACAGAAACATGAAAGCATTAGTCAGCAGCAATTGAAAAGACAATACATCCAAAACACCCAGCAAGCAACATTAACAACATAATCATTGAAAACAACCGGAAAAGAGCAACCTAAAAGTAACAAGAACCTGTTTTAAATCATAATCAAATTTCTTTCCTTGACGTGAAAAAAGCATCTTTCCAATACGGCCAGCACCATCCTGCAATTCGTGCAAACCTTTTAATTTGTGTGTGTTAAATATAAAATCATATTCATTTACCAATTCTCCATAATAGGAAACAGCATGCAATGCCAATTTCATAGAAAGCAGTGGGCACCTTGAGTACCCAGTTGATAGCTACGGCACTCTGAGCAGCATTCTTTTTAGACACTCCAACTGAGCCTAGAAGTGTTTGTGTTGTAAAAACACTCATTGCTCCTCCACAAAAGTACTGCAAGGAAAAAAATGATTGTCATTGAATGTTAAAAAGAGCAAACCATTGAAAATTAAAAGCATGTTACCGGTTTGTAATATTGAGTCACAATGCTAATGTAATAATACCTTTAGAGCCCTCCAGGTCATGTATGGCACATATGAAGGTATAACGCTGTCTGGGAAACCTTCAGGAACCACATAAGATGTTATAAATGACTTCAGATCCTGCTCAAAGCACAACATCACGTCATGTTTTAGTCACACTTTCACGCATATACATATAAATTGAGATTTGTTGTGACAAACGACGCTCTTTAAAAATTATATTTATTGATTTGCAGGTTTATGTCATCGTTTCACTTGGAGCATGAATCGTAAATCATTTATCACTCAAAGCAGCAAATACAAAATACACCAGAGTACAAGAAATGTGATTGGATGGATAGCTTTAGCACAAAAACATGTTCATTGTGGTAATGGCTAGAGTTGCGAAGTATAACAAAAATATGATTCTTTTCATGGACCGTTCAAAGTAATGAACTCTTGGCTATTATTTTTATTTGATGAATGATCTTGGTAATGGGATAGCGGTGAGCCGGTGACTCTTCCCCTCGATGTCAAGGGTTAATTTGCAGATATAGAATAAGTTTCCAGGGGTGCAAAAGTGGTATGAATCATGAGGTATTTAACGCCGGCCAGTTCTCACAGGACAGCAAAAAATTAAATCGTGTCTATGTTACGAGTGATCATTGTTAATGCGAGTTTTTTTTACATAAACAAACAAAAAAGCCGGTCAATTTGACATGAAATTAGTATATTGAAGGTAACAACCACAATTGAAAGCCACATAAGGCATCAAAAATTGCAACACCAAGTCAGATCAGGTCCACTACTAAATACCAAGTACTTCTTAGAGAGCATCACATGGATAAACAAAGTAAGAACAACAGAAACGAAACCAAACCGTTCATGCATTAGATAAAAGCGGTGCCCAAGGAAGAAGGAAACTAACACGAAATGGAAGTTGGGGGCTCTGCGACCCAACAGCGCGAATGGAGGTGCTCCTCGATTTGATCGCGCCGCAATCCACGCGGCCATCGGGAAAGTACTTCCACAGGCGGCCGTCAATCTCCTCGCAGCAGAGCAATCTGGAGGCGCAATCGGTGGGAGCCTCGGGCGCGGGAGGGGCGGAGGAGGCGAGGTTGGCGCTGATCCGGAGAGTCTCGCGGACGAGGAAGCGGGGGTCGTTGGACGACGCGGTGGCCGCCGTTAGGGTTTGGGAAGGGGAGCCGGAATTGGGGTTGAACTTCATGGTGGCGGCCCGCGAGAAAGCCTCCTGACTCCGACAATGGCGGAGCTTTTTATGGGGGGAGAGAGCTTTGGAAGTGTCGTCTGTGGAGATGATGAAGAAGGGGGGGAGGGGGCAACATCTCATCACAGCCTAACCATTTTTGCGACTCCGCTTTTATTTATTTATTTATTTATTTATTAGTCGGCATTTTCTTTTCTAATTTTGGATTTATTGCGTCGCCTAATTACTTTTATATTTTTAAAATAATATTTACAAAAATACGGAGTAGAGCATTTTAATTTCAGTCAAACACAAAGACTGTGTACACTTGTATCGACTGTGGCGCGTTTCCTTCTCTGCGCCGCCGCCAGCTGGCAGCTTCTCGAAGTCTCACGGCTCTAACACTTCTAACACTCATTTATTCTTCGGTCCGCTAGTTCAAGCAAATCAAAAGAAGTTATCACGGACGAGCCACATGCTACACTTACCTCACCTCTCCTAACTATTGCCCATTTATTTTGGAATAATCTTTTTAGAAGGGACAATTTTACATATTTCTGCCAAATCCTTCTATTATTAAGTACGGCTGGTACCATTTCGATGTGTTTCGATTCTTTCGAACAAGAGAGGTTTGATGCTTTTGAATCCATTGTATTAATTCCACTTCCTGAAGTAGGGGAGACTTTGATGGCCGAGTCGAGTTTGCGTCAAGTTTTACTCCGTAATTTTTTGTATATGAACATAAAAATTTGGACCATATATGCTACACTTACCTCACAAATTATACCTCATTTGTATGCCACAGTTATACACAAACATTTTGATGGTTTACACTGACACTTGTGTTGGTGTGTTAACAAAAATTTACAAAGACACCAAGTGTTGTTGCATTAATAAAAATTAGTTTTACACCAACACAAAGTGTTGGTGCAAACCTACGGGGTACAAAAACTTAGGGTACAAATAGCTTTATCCTAATTTTGTTAAAAGCATGCTACATATATTCCAAAATTTATATCTTATTTGTACACTAAAGATATGCACTTACATTTTGATTATTCATAGACACAAAATATTGGTGCGTTAACAAAAATTTACACTGACACAAAGTGTTGGTGCGTTAATAAAAATTAACATTACACCAAAACAAAATATTAGTGCGGTACAAATTCTTGGGATACAAATAACATTATCCATTTTGTTATCATTTGTTTTTTAGTTTGGGAAATACTCGTATAAACTAAGTTTTGATACACATTTCAAGTAAAGATGTATTCATTTAAATCTAGTTCTAATTCTTTCATTTCTTGCATGTATATAACAATCCAGAGTAATAATTAGTGTTGATATTGTTATTATTTTATCATAGTTATTGTTGTTGTTGTTGTTATTATTATTATTATTATTATTATTATTATTATTATTAATTCGAGCCGCTCGGTACATGTGCTTTAACACAAGCCCCGAGTTCGACCCGTACTTTAAAATATCAAGTCCAAGTCTGCTATTTTTTAGATGGGTCAAGTACTCGGGCACGTGATTGAATCTAACTTGCACAAGTTACGTGGCCTTCAAAAATATCTGATAAAAATTGCATGATTCAAAATTCAATCGGAAAAAAAGAAGCCAACTCTTTCGTGGTCTTAAAGTACGCACCCATTTTATGAAGATTAGTACTCTATATATTGTAGGATCATATGTTGTATCATCTCGTTTTCTTAGCATCTAATGTGTTGGACAAATTCTATGGTGAACCTAAATTTACTATATATGAGCAAAATAAATATTTCTTTACTAATTGAATAAGTTATTGTTTTTTTTAATTAAAAATGATGTTTAATATGAGAAGGTTCACAAAAATAATATGCATCTAAGGTGCATCAAAGAAACACTCAATATGTAGGATATCCCTTTCGTTGCATAAACATGAGCTAAAAAGATGGGCTCTTGATTTGTATTGGTGCAATGCATGGTCAGAAAATTATACAGTATTTCGAATTTTTGAACTCTCTCCGTCCCAATTGGTATGGTTTTAAAAAAACAGTACAAGTACTCCATAAGAGTTACCTCCGAGTAACTCTTTTAACATAATCCATACTTATTCGTACCCGTACAATACACGTTCAGAAAATTAAATTTCAAATTTATGTAAAATTTCAATAGTTGAACAATACACGTTCAGAAAATTAAATTTCAAATTTATGTAAAATTTCAATAGTTGTAGACTTATACCACATGCACACCATGTTTTACACTGGCACAATAGAAGGCTGTTAAAATTGGGAGTAACACATCAAAGCATTAGACCCCAAAGCAAGAAAAAGAAAAATCACATTTTTGGTAGCACAAAAATTTACACATTGATGAATGAGACCACCACTTGGGGAAGAGAATTAGAGAACCAACCCTTTCAAAGGCCATCCACTCTGAACCAGAGATTGCCAGGAGAAGTTAATTTAAAAAAACAATGGAAAAGATGGCATACATACATACATATCTATCTTCATTTCCACAGCTCTTCCATGGGAATGCCGCGCTGCTGCGCAACCTCACTGAATTGCCTCATCATCAGCACGGCTTCCACGGTTGCCCTGGCGTTGTTCAGCGCGTTGTTGCTCCCAAGCTGTTTCCCCAAGGCATTCTCTACCCCTGCCATTTCTAAGACAGTCCTTACCGCACCACCGGCGATCACACCGGTTCCCGGCGCCGCCGGTCTGAGCATCACCTTTGCTGCTCCATACTTTGCTTCAGATCTGCCAGTTTAATTGTTGGTCAGGACTACTCCCGCCGACCCAAGAAATAAAGTGTACGATTCGAAGTTTTTTTTAAAAAAACATGCTGATTTTCATTGTTTTCAGAAAGGGTGTTGCTATATCCACCCCCATTTTGCCTAGATCCACCTTTTTTATGTTAAATGGATGGTTTTGCCCTTAAAAGTTGGTATGCATCTAATCTCCCTCTTTTGCATTTTTTAGGGTAAAATTGCCTATTTACCATAAATGGGGTGGTGGATTTAGCCAAAATTGGTTTGGAGTTAGCAACACCCTTAGAAAAAATGCTAATTTTCATCATATTTATCGACTGTTATAGAAGTATTTTTTGAATATATGTTTCCCAAAGAAGTTTGAGTAATCCCTCCGTCACATAAAAGACTTCATGGTTTGACTTTCATGGAGTTCACGAAGAGTGTTAAAAAGTTAGAAATGTGTGGTTGGAATTTGTTCAGAGAACTTTTGTGAGTTACATACGGAGTACGTAGAGAGCATGTTAAATTCAGTTAAGACAACAAATAAATTACGAGACAGTTACACATGTTTATGCATGCTGACTGGACCCCCACCCCCCCCCCCCAAACCTCAAACCCCCGAAAAAAAAACTCACATATCATCATATTTTGAGCCATGAGGCAAACAAAAGAATGCTTAAAAGGTCTTAGAGCAACAAATGCAATCACGTTCAGAGCCTTGTAAATTCATATAGTTACTTGCCTGGCTATAAAGAATAACTAACACTTTAACCTTCGTTTTTTAGAAAATTACGCACAGCTAGACTATTCAATTGTTTCAGATTAATATCTGCAAATCCATCTCATTAAAGCCATTTCAGCCGAATTCGCTTGAACCAAACGGGTCTAGGAATCCACCTCAGTATTACCTCAAACTCCAAACAGCTTTGAACACATATACATGAACCATAAAATCCATTTATAATGCTTACTCGCTCACCAAATGGAAACAGATTCTGCTGTCATCTCTAAGAGTGTGTTTGGTTCAAGGTGAGGGAAAGCTCCCCTCACCTCATTTGCTTGGTTAACATTTACTCCCTTTGCTCCCAAATGAATGACAATGTCCGCTACTCACGCGTCAAACTTCATCCTCTTTCTTTGCCTATTTTCGTAATCATTTGACAAAATAATATACTCGTGTGGCATCTTCTTTTGTAGATAATTTGATGTACTTTGGGTATTATTTATTTCTACACCAATCGTAAGATAAAATGAATTGATAATAATTTCAGTCGAGATTCTTTGACTGTAATTTGTAGTAATGGCATTCTTTTGGAGACGGAGGGAGCACTTTGTATCCAAATACTACATCCTAAGGGCATGTTTGGCTAGAGTGGGTAGAGAGTAATTTGTTCAAAGGAACTGGATGAGAATTTTTGGGATGGTGTTTGGTTGGAGGGGATTGGAGTGGAAGGAAAATGATGTCCCAGATTCCAAATCCATCTAACCAAATGATAGGGCATTACCGGCATTTTCCCTCCTCTCCTCTATCCTCAAACCAAACAAGCCCTAAACCTTGTCCAAACTCCATGATCTAAATTCAAAACTCCAGTGTACAAAGAATGCAAAATATCAGTATAGCTCAACACAATCCACACAGATACTACAAGCACTTGATAAACAATTTCATTGCCTGCTAAGTAAAACATCACATTCAAAAAATTTATGAAGACTGAATTATGAAAGAAAAAAACCAGCAAGTAATATTACCTGTGAGGGAAAGTGGAATATTTAGTCAAGGGAACAGTGACAATGTTTCTCCTAGCATTCAAAGCAGATTTCTGCACAGCTCCACTCACTTCTTTGGCCTTGCCAACACCCACACCCACTTGCCCTCTCTTGTCGCCGACCACCACGACTGCTCTGAAATTGAGCTGTCTCCCGCCCTTGACCACCTTAGTCACCCGCCGGACCTGCACCACTTTCTCCTCAAACCCATCTCTGATCTTCTCCCTCTTGTTCCTGAAACCGGAGGTCTTCTTCCCCTTAGAGTCCATTACACCCAAATCGTTGCCCAGATAGGTCACCCCGCTGTAAGCCGGGCCGTAGATCTCCTCGTACGCCCTGCCAATTTCCTCCTCCGACTCCTCAGGCCCTTCGTCGTAATACGGCGGCGGAACGAACCCTTCGGGCGGGAGGGGAGGGTCGAAGGATGTAATTTCATCCGGATCGACGGTATCGAAGAATGTGGTGTCGATGTCGGAGGAGGGGGCGGCCCTGACGGGCGCGAGACCGGGAGGGTTTGTGCGGGTGAAGAGAGTGAAGCCGGAGGAGGGTTTGAGTGTAAGTGAGAAGACGGAGGTTGTGTGGTGGCGGTGGCGGGTGTAGAGGCGGTTGGATATTGAGAGAGATGATAATGGGGTGAGAGCGCTTGCAGAGGCTGCCATTGCTACTTGCTAGCAAGCAGAGGATGGATGGGTTAGTATATATCAATAAAGCTAGTCCTATTCACTTTTACACTAAGGACTTGATTTTCTTTAAATGCAATTATATTAAAATGTGTTTTTTATCAGATTTCGTCTGATCTAAATTGTTTCAATAATAATAAGTTATAAAAATAGATTGAAGAAAACTAAATATATTATATTTATATCAAAACAAAGTGTATTATTTTATATATTATGATTAAAATTTATAAACTTACGAAAAAACAAATAAGAAGATTATGTAGACATAATAAAGAAACATTAGAAAATGCCTAAAATAGGTTATGCCTAGAGTCCTAGACACTCATTGTTCTAAAAGTTTATAATACATGAATTTTTAAATTTATAAAATAAAAATAATCAATTCATATATACATTAAAATAAAAAATTATTGACAATAACCAATAATTAAAAAGATTTAGCATTTACTTTTTGATATTCAATATACTCTGAAGTAAAGAGAGAGTAGTATTATACAAAAATCTAATCATTAGAAAATGTGATTGTTATGCTACAAAATATTAAGGAGTACATTCTTCTGCATCTTACATAACAAATGTATACTACAAAACATGAATAAAGTTTTTTATGCTACAAATTATTACATTTATTCATAAATTCAAAAAAAAAACAGAAATTTATATATATAATTATTAAAAACACTACCTTCGAATCCTGATTGCACGATACCTGGTGGTGGGTGTGGAAATTAGAATTTGGGTTCAAACAAACTATGGCTTAACAGATTTATGTCATTAACACTATCTTCAAATTCGACATTAACAATTGTGAAAGGACTATCAAATGATAGATTGCAATAATAATACATAATAATAGTAACAACTACAATAATAATAAGTCACTAGACATTGAATCTAATCTCATCTGATTAAATTTGTTTAGATTTGTACACATTGGCATTGGCTTGTAGGGAGCATGGTACGGTATGGTACGGTATTTAGCTCGTACCGATACCGTACCAAATATTTCGGTTCAGTATGGGATTTTACTCCGTAACGATCCCGATCCCAATATATCGATTTGGTATGGTTCGGGATGGTTCGGTATCGGTTTCGGTATAAATCGGAATGAATACGCATACCTACTTTACACGTCAAAATTTAACAATGCTCCTTTATTTTTGAAATTAAAAAGTGAATTTAAATAAAAAACATGAAAAATTAAAAAAATGAATATTTAAATACAAGCGACGCGTATCAAAATTTAGTTTATCTTTCACAAACTAAAAAAATGAACGACAATAAAGGAGTATTTCGTATTTTTGTGAATACTTTTATGTTCATACACAAAAATTAAAACTCAAATAAAAGTAAAATTTACACATAATAGAACTTGAACCAATTTTTTTTTTTTAAAAAAATTACCCAGAGTATTATTTAGTGAAAGAATATAAAAATATTAATCCGGGGTATTATTTTTTATAATATTTTAGTGTATATGTTCGGTTCGGGATTTTCGGTATGAAACGTCTCCTCGTACCGTTTCCAAATACCGTACCGACCATTCGGTTCGGTATGGTTCAGTTTTATCTTGATACTTTTTCGGTTCGGTATTTTTCGGTTCAGTATTCTCGATTTTTTCGGGAACATTCGGTATCGGTTCGGTACTTGCTCACTCGGCTTGTATGCCCACGACTCAAAAAACAAAAAAAAAATGAATTAGGAGCATCTTTATCCAAAAACTTCATCTTCCCAAGAAAGGACAGAAACGTGGAGCAGATGACTAACCTCTCTTGAGCTCAACAGCAGAGCCGAATCGGAGAAGGAAAACAATGCCTGCGATTTTCAGGTACAGCGGCAAAACAAAGCTCCGCTACCATTTCCATTTCAAAACTCCCTTCATGTCATTCGCTTCTTCCGAATTCCACTCCAATTCATCCTTTCCCTTGCCCCTCCCCAAGCCGCCGTTATTCTCAGCACCTGGCCGCATCCGCTTCCCTCCTCCGGTCACGAATGGGGCGCTGGGGATAGGGTTTGGTCGGAGGTGCAAGTGGGAAGGGAGTTCGGATAACTACGACCAGATAAAAGCGGAGGTGAACTGCCCGCGGTGCTCCAAGCTCATGACCCTCCTCTTCTCCAATCGTCCTTTGTCCATCACGCCTGCCCCGACCGGAATTTACCATGCCCTCAATTTATGCCCACATTGCCGGACTGCCATCTATTTCCGTCCTTCCAGGTTGGAGCCATTGCAGGGGAATTTCATTGAGATTGGAAGGGTTAAGGGGGACCAGGTTGGAGAGAGGGAAAATAACAGAAACAAGGCCATTGGTATCGAGAACGGAAGATCTTCCATTAAGATTTGGGAGAAGTTGAGGACTTACAGTGATAATAGTTGCAGTAGTGATGTTGGGGAGAGTAGCAGTAGTAGTGATAGCTGGAACAGCAGCAGCAGTAGTGAGAATGAGGTGGAGGAATGTGCAGAGGGGTCTGCCGGAGAGTGGATAGGGTTAAACATGGTGAAGAAGTTGCCTACCCCGAAAGAGATATGTAAAGGGCTTGATGAGTTTGTAGTTGGGCAAGATAGAGCAAAAAAGGTGACCATTAATTGGTATTCCGTATTTCAATTTTTTGATGATTGATTCATTTTGTATTAGGGGTCGGCCTTAAAAGGAGTGATTTTTTCTCATACATAAGGAATACAACTATAATTTTGTTTTTCATATGGTCTTATAGATTTTGTTGGAAAACTATTTGCAGGTGCTGTCCGTAGCAGTTTACAATCACTACAAAAGAATATATGATGCCTCGTCAACACAACGGTGAGTTGGGTGGTCTTTTTTAATCGGTTGACACTTAAGTAGATACATTTCATGGTATTTTCAATAACAAACTCTTAATTAAGTTGAGTACAACATTCAATGGTAGTCTTCTGCAACTGCCACAGCAAGTTTCTTGCCACTCAACAATTTCCCTATATTTTAGTGTTTTAAAGTTAAAATACGCAGTATATATGTTTATTTAGTCGGTAAAAAAGAATTAGGGTTCTGCTTTGATATACTTCAAGTTCAAAATGTTCCAAACATTCTTTTCTGTTTTATAAAGAAGATCTTAAAATGTTGAAGTCTGGTCTGTATCCTTCATTTCTGGAACGTGTTCCACTCTTCCCTCTTATACATGGCTGATAATGTCGTACATAGTTACTGCCAGGATAATCTGATTCCTTGAATTGAAATATGATACCGTTTTTTCACATGATAGAATACACACTTAGCTGCTGACTGCTGTTATGCTTAGCTAATACTCCACCCGCCCTTAAAGTTCATCTTAGCCTTTTCAAAGTCAAAATTTGTTAAATTTGACCTCCAATTTTCATAAATTATACTCTTTTCCAGTTCCATTCCAAAAAAATAGTTTCCTGTTGCGATTTGCGATGCTTGATTAAAGTATTTTTCAATTCCAGTTATTTAAAAATTGGTGTGCAATTAAAAAATAAATTTTTTATAGCTATAAACTACATCAAAAAGTTCTATAAAAGATGAGATGACATCATAGTTTGTAAGGCGGCAAGGCGAGGCGAGGCGAGGCGCCAATGTACCTTCATATCGCCTAGGCGATTAGGCGCACGCCTAGGCGACAACTAGGCGACATACATACGTACATACATACACACACACACACATACATATATATGTCTAATACATTTTAAAGAAGCTTGGTCGAGAAAGAGAAGACCGAGAGAGAAGATAAGTTTAAGTCTATTAGGCTACACTAAAAGAAAATGGGCTGCACTAAAAAATGGGTTTTTTCAAACTTTTAAAGGGGTCCAAGGCATCAAGGCGAGTTAAGGCGAGAAAAGGCGACGCCTAGGCGAGCGCCTTATCGCCTTAAGGTTTTCTAGGCAAGGCGAGCAGTCAAGGCGTCCTAGAGACAGCGCCTTATCGCCTAGGCGACACCTTACAAACTATGGATGACATGACTATTTTATGTTAACAATGAGAAAAAAATAAAGGCATAGAAAGAAGGTACAATTTGGCCATGCAAAAAATTCTTTTTGGGACAGATTGAATGTTATTTTATAGCACGAAAAGATGATCATTGGAGACCGTGAAAAACATAGGTGGGGTTTATGTAGGGACAGAGGGTGTACTTTACACGTGGATTAGTTTCTAGGATGCGATTGATACACTATATGATACCAGGGCAGGTGAAGAAGGGGGAAAAGCTGTGAATGACCATGGAAACTGTGATACCAATTTTGTTGAGCTTGATAAGAGCAACGTTCTATTGGTGGGTCCAACTGGCTCAGGTAAAAACTCATTCTCTTCTTGCACCTCTCTACGTTTAGGTTATGTAGAAAGGTTTATACCTGATTTTCAACCTGGATTTCTCCTGTAGTTTTGGTATGGTTTCTGCCATATTTCAGTAATGAAATGCTCTGAATGTGTTCCTTGATTTTATGACTATGATTCACATGAATGAAAGGACAGGCAAGACGTTACTTGCAAAGACATTGGCCCGTCTTGTGAATGTGCCTTTTGTCATTGCGGATGCAACAACACTAACACAGGCAGGTTTGCTGCAGCTTCACCTTACTTTAACGGGTTTCTTTTGAGTCTTGGACATGTTGGAGTTTTGAAAACATTATTATGGCTTTTAATGTTTCTATTCATAAGTGTCTTTCACTCTTTCTTCTCCGAGTTTCAACTTCAACAAATCCTACAGAAATTACAAACAAAAAATGACTTGCAGTTTTCATTAATCTTGTAATATTTCTAACTGGAATTTCTCTTCCACTCTAGGCAGGTTATGTTGGAGAGGATGTAGAGTCAATATTATTCAAGTTACTCACGGTACGACACATGTTCATTTTTATGATGGTTGAATGCTGTTGAAAGTTGAATGCAGCTGATCTATAAATTGTACTACTCTAGGCTTTATAGCATACATCAGACACCGTATGTGATACACTTATCACAGCTATATGCTCTATAGCATGCATTGTATTTAATATTCTTGCTTTGGTTGTAACCTATATACTCCCTGTTCTTAAATACTACGGAGTATGTAGTTGTCAAATCTCTAAAAGTACTTGGCTTAGGAGTATTTGTATATTTCACAAGCCAATAAACTATAACGAAATAAATTGATTATGTTTTCTCTCTATATCTATTTGCCTTTCGCTTTTTAATTTATTACCTAGAAATTGATATGGGTATGGTTGTCAATGTGTATATTAAAATTGACCCTTCATGCAATGATGCATGTACTGCCCAAAACTTTTTAGAAAGTAAGAAGCGAGGAAGTTTTAATGTGCAATTTTGATGTATTCCATTATTTAGTCGAATCTAAAACATTGTAAAAAATGACTCTTTTAGCTGCATTGGCAATAGACGCAATGCATCATGAAACCCTTATTGGTAAATCAAGTGTCTCTCCTAGCTTGAAAACTTTAAAGTGATGTTGAATAATTGCTCCAACAAAAAGCGCCATCCATCAATTGTAACAATTGATATGATTCAAATGGATTTCATGCACTGTTTGACCAAAAATCATTTTTTCCAAATTGCATTTGGAATTAGATATGTCATATGCAGGTCTTCCTTAATAACGTTTACAGCATTTTCTCTCAGGCTGCTGACTTTGATGTAGAAGCAGCTGAGCGTGGAATTGTGTATATTGATGAAGTTGATAAGATAACTAAGAAGGTTGCTGAATGTTACATATATACAGCCCACAATATTGAGAAATATGATTACAACTTGAGCAATTGGGTTATGTATTCTCATAATTGCATTTGTTATTTCAAATATTCTATATAGGCTGAGAGCTTAAACAGTGGAAGAGATGTAAGTGGGGAGGGTGTTCAACAAGGTCTCCTTAAAATGCTAGAAGGAACAGTAAGTTCTGCGAAATTGTCTCCCTTGTTCATTTTTAGTATCCCATAGGCCTAAAAAATTTGAAGAGGAATTGCCTTAGTTTCCAAGCTAGCCTTTTATTTTTCGAAACTATTCTTGTTAAGGTATGGACTATGCATAAAAAAAGTCCTACTTGGTTAGCCTGGTTATTTATGTCTAACTAAATTCTCTATTGGTTGTTTTACATGTTGCATCAGATTGTAAATGTACCTGATAATAGAGCACATAAACATTCTCGTGGTGACAGTATTGAGGTATTGAATCTAGAAACATCTCCTGTTACTTTCCTTTTTCTTCTGTAGTTGCTAACATTTCATGCATGTGAATGATACTAGTAATCATGTAGTGAATGATAATACGAGTAATGTAGTGCTACAGCTCTTGCTCTTCTTTTAATACTTGATTTCATGCATTATTGAGTCTGGTTGTCTCTTCTGTATATTCTTTGGATATCTGTATGTGCATGAATCTTGATCTATCTATATTTTCTCCCAATGGGATGTTATTTGATTTATTTCTGTCATGACAGTTTATGATTGACCTTTTGGTTGGGTGGGGGACAATATGATAGAAAAGAGATGCAAACATTGATGCAGCTTATGTGATGTTGTAAACATAAAAAAATGGCTGCGGGCTTAAGTTTTCATGTATAGAGTATTGAAGTGGATTGGATCCACCAAAATCACGTCATTGGTTTTGAAATGTTGAATTACATATGTATACTAACTTGTCTCCAAATTTAACTTAAGCACAATTTTTTTAGCAGGACAGGGTAAATGGATAATTAAAGTCAACCTTCAGTTTTACATAATTCTCTACCACATTCTCCTTTGGAAGCTGACGACTTTCATTTTGACAGATAAATACTAAAAACATCCTCTTTATATGTGGGGGAGCCTTCATTGGACTGGAGAAGACGATTTCGGTGAGGTAATGCCATTATTAATGTATTTTTCTTGACCGAATAAGTTATATGCAGATATTCATTGAATTTTTGTCTTGATTATTTCTTTTGTCTCAGGCGACAAGACTCTTCAATTGGGTTTGGGTCCCCAGTTCGTACACATATAAGCCCTGCTACCCCTACAGATGCTGTCGTGGCATCATCACTGTTGGAGTCTGTGAGTAGATTTGTATTGCTGCCTAAAATCTTTTAGATTAATGCCTGTGAACCTGAGATACAGGGAGGATTATCCTGACTTCTTTTTAAATTAATCTCAGGTAGAAAGTAATGATCTTACTGCATATGGCCTCATACCTGAATTTGTTGGACGTTTTCCAGTTTTTGTTAGTTTATCTGCTTTAGATGAAAATCAACTAGTCCAGGTTGGTTCTATCATTTCAGCACCCCGCCCCATTTTTTCTTCTGTTTATTAGATGTTAGCAAGATTTTCTGCCTGGTGTGGATTTAGATGAGCCAGTTCAACCTTTAATAAGTAGGCGCTTGGTATTTAACAGTTTACATATTTGAAAAATAAATTTTGGCTGAGAATGGGTTTTAGTGAGTTAGGCATGTCCAGTGTAGGCCTTTAGGACAAGGAATAATGATAGTTATTTTTATGATAGATACGGGATATTGCTAAAAAAAGCAAGACATGCATTATCTGAGGGTTGAAAAGTAGAAGCCACAGATCCATCTAGGTTGGGATTTGGCCTTTGGGTTTAGTTAAGTAGTACGGAGTAATTTAAATAGGTTAGCTGAAGCTGAGCTCAACTAACTTTTCATGTAGAAATGTAGCAACCTTGTATTTTGTAGATAAGTTGGAAATAAGCCAACAATGTTGTTGATGTATCACAACCTGTGCAACAAGAACCGAGTGAGGTCCCAAAAGTGGAGTTTGGCCAGAGTAGGTGTACACAGACCTTACCTACCTACAAAGGGTAGAGAGGTTGTTTCTGAAAGATCCTGGCTCACAACAACAAATAAAATACACAAACAATCCCATAATTAAAGGTAAAACTGAAGCAAGGGAAAAAAGACACAAACATCTAACAGTGAAACAGTAAGAGCAACCCCAAACCTAGCTACCCCAAAGAACCCCAAACCACCCAAATCAAGATGGAGACCCGCTCGAAACCCCATCCAATCTACAACTTTAACACTCGATCTTTAGTTTCTTCTATCTATGGTCATGTCCTCAGTGAGCTGCAGAAGCTGCAAGTCTTGTCAATCACATCACTCTTACTCTTCCTCAGTCTACCTCTACCTCTCTTCAAATCCCATATTGTCAAACTCTCACACCTCCTAACCTTGTGTCTTCGCTAAAAACACTTGCTTCAGATCTCTTTTCTTTTCTTGTGAGGAGTTGCATAATGATGGCTTATTAGCTTATGGATTTCGTGTGCTCAATGCCTCAATGCGAATATGACTGATTGAAGTCTTTTGTAATCTCCAAATTGATTTAAACCTTTTGTGATTAGTAGTAATGCCTAGAAGTTCTTAAAAATAATGACTTATCTTTGTTACTTTGATCAGCTATAGAAAGGTCCTAATTCACTACTTGTGTGAACATTGTAGCTCTAAATAATACTCCCTCCGTCCCATAAAAGGCTCCAGTTTGACTTGGCACAAAGTTTAAGGAAAGTGAAAATGTGTGGTTGAAAGTGATGTAGATAAGAGAGAAGATTGTAACCACTCAAAGTTTTCCATAAAAGGAAAAAAGAGGCTTTTTTTGGGACATCTCCAAAAGAAAATAAGGAGTATTTTCTTTTGGAACGGACAACAGGAGAAAAGAGATTTGAAGCAAGTTTTTTTAGCGAAGACACAAGGTTAGGACTTAGAAGGTGTGAGAGTTTGACAATATGGGATTTGAAGAGAGTACAGTGTATCAATCACGAGCTCTCCTCATCAACAAGTAGATTCATTTCTTTTGATTTACTACTCTGTCCCACAAAGATGGTCCAATTTCTTTTCCAAATTTACCCCTACTTAAGCATCCACAATAAGATTAAATAACACTCCTACATAGCAGATTGTGAATTTTATAAAAGGGTAATAATGGGAATGACATAAAAATTGACACTACTCCAACTTAGACACTCATCCACATTTATTTACTATGTTTTTTGAACCTTCTCATTTGAACTTTGTGACTTATGGAGAAGGGGTTAAAAGCAAAAGAAAGTTTATCATATTCCATTATCTGTGCAGTTCTCTTTTGCATTTTTTTTCTCTTTCGGAGGGAGTGCAATAATATGCTTTCTTGCAGGTTCTCATGGGACCAAAAAATGCTCTCTGCAAACAGTACAAAAAAATGTTTGCATTAAACAATGTAAGCTCTTGCCACAGAATTGAAGACATCGTATAGTAATTTTTTCCCAGAACTAAGAGAGTATGTTATATGTACCCTTTGGTAGAATAGAAAGAAATTAATATTTTCTGGAACTTGGATTCCATGTGACAGGTAAAACTTCATTTTACTGATAATGCGTTGAAAATGATTGCATCCAAAGCAATAGCAAAGAACACCGGTGCACGTGGTTTAAGATCCATCTTAGAAACTATCCTGACTGAAGCCATGTTTGAGGTATGAATGTATGATATGACTTCTCACAATTTTGTGGGTCCGACCCCAAGGGACTATGAGCCTCCCCCTCCCCCCCCATAATAATAATAAAAGGAGGTATGGTTGGCGGTGTGGTGTCCTTGAAGGCACTGCTGCCACTTAAGGCACAATGACAGATCCGGTTGATGCAGAATCGAGACCCTTGTGTTCTTGTATCAGCAAGTTGCAATCATATAACTGCTACTCTGTTAGGTCTATCTATTTGGTATACCAGATGCGGAGTAGTCCCCACTTCATGTTCATTCTATGTCTGTTTGTGCTGAATGACTTTTCCTGGGGTAAGACACCAAATATTTAAACCTTTTCTTTTCAATTTTGGTCTGAGCACCATAAGTACATTACAATATCCTCTCAACTTGACCCTAAAGGGTTGTTTGGATGAGAAGAGAAAATGGAAAAAAGAAAATGAGAGGAAAGAAATTGAAGACAAAATGAAAAGAGAACAATTATTGTTTGGATGGGTAGAAAGTGAAGGGAAAATGAGAAGAAGAAAGAAAATGTGATAAAACAAAGACACATTTACCCTTATTCTATAAACTAAAATTATAAATAAAGAGGGTAAAATAGTATTTTTGCTTGTTTTCCTTCCCAATTTACGATTCTCTCCTCCCATGTGGAGGAAAAACTCTAAGGCTAATTTTTGACTCCTTTTTTCTTCTCCCCGCCAATTCTCTTCCAACCAAACAAAATAAAACACCTTGAAATATGTGTTTTCTCTCCATTCATTTTCTTTTCTCCCAATTTCTTCTCAACCAAACAGCCTGTAACTTTGCTATCCATGTTTTTCCCTTCCCATGTCTAAGCTTCTACGAAATTGCCCCAACTGAAGTTAGGTCATAGTTCCTGGCTTCCTGATTAGCCTGCTGCTCACTAATATCACTCCTCTCAACTTGACCCTGACTTTGCTATCCATGTTTTTCCTTACCCTGTCTAAGCTTCTACAAAAAAGCCCCAACCATAGTTAGGTCATAGCTCCTGGCTTCCCGTTGAGCCTTCTGCTCCCCTCTAACACCAAAGGTACTCGAGATAGTTCCATATTCCC
>OOIL02000116.1:800765-851688 GCA_900332095.2 Cuscuta campestris
GCAAGATTTGATGAAGATTTGCAAAACCCCAAATTTTGGATCCAATTTCGAATTTTAGGGTTTTTTCGAGTAGAAAAATTCAGATTCGAGAAGTTACAGGCCAAATTAGACAAAATGGTTTGGATATTATTGATCCTCGTCTCAAGACGAAGAGAATGACATTGGTCCCGCCGGAATCGGAAAAAGTTCATTTTCCGGCGACTTTGACCGGCGGGCGGCGGCGGCGGGGCGTGGAAGAAAAGAAAAGAAGAAATGGGGTCAAATTGAAAATTTTAAAATATATAAAATTCAAATTTGGCTCTAATGACCGGAAGTTAACCTAGAAACGGGCTAATGGCTCATTAGTGAAAGGATTGTGTAAGTTCAGGGATTTTTGTGAAAGGATTTGAAGTTCAGGTACTACTTCGAAATTCCAGCTAAAGTTCAGGTACCATTTGTGAAATTTACCCGTGAAATTCGCACTACATAGCACTAAAACATATGTCTTTTTCCAATGTAGCACTTAAATTTTTTAATTCTCTAAATAGTACGTGAATAATGTCTAGTGGCGGAAACAATGTTCAATGATGGTAGACATTTAGTTTGAGTGGTGGTAAATATTTATTTGAATAATGACCAGTAGACATTGAACATTGGTACTACATTGGTAATTGTTCTACATTAGGAAAGGTACTATATTCTAGTACTATTTAGGTAAATTCTCCTTTTAAAAATTACATATCCATTTCAATGAAGTGAAAAGTGAAGTCTATACGGGATGAGAAAGAGTCTTCTTATTGTTAAGTCTTATTTTCTTCAACTTATTTCTATTACTTATTGTTTATTTTTATTAGAATTAAATTACATTAGATTTATTGAGATCAGATAACATCAGATGATAATAATAATAATAATAATAATAATAACCATTAACAAAAATAAGTAATGATAATAATGAATAACAAAGATTAATAATTTATAATTAATAATAATTTAGAAATTAAAACAATTTTTGTTATTATAATTGTAATAATGATAATAACTGTTATTATTAAAATAATAATAATTAATTTTATAATAATAATAATTACTTCATGCAATTATTACGGGTAGTAATTATCATTATTAAATCATATCAAATTTATTCAGATAAGACTTAAAAAATTCAAATGAGATCAATAAATTCAGACAAAGAGAATACTGCGTAAAAAACATGAAATTTATCCATTTATTTCTATACCAATTTATAAATAAAATTATATTTTAAAAAAATACAGTAAGATTTTTCACGTCGTTCAAAGTATACACGAATTTGGAATGGATGGAGTAATATACTTCTTGCTCCCCAAATTGCCTTATTCCACTGTTTACTGGTCAAACTCTTTCATTTTTTATACTTATTTTCATTTGCCTTTTGTTAAAATAACATGATCAAGTTACCTCTTTTTATAGAGTATTTGATATAATGTTTTTTTAAATATAAATATTATTTGTATAATATCTATGATTATTTGAATAAATTAGACTGAAATAAACTTGGTCAAGTCTCGTTATTTGAAACAGGAGAATAGATTAGGGGATGGAGAGAGTATCATATTCATGTATGATAATTTAACCTGAACCTTATTTATTATTTATATATTTAGCAAGATCGAAATCATTTCATTTGATATTGTAGAAAATATGTAATTTTATTTTATTGAAACTATGTATGTTAAGTAAAATTGATAAAATTTCAATTAAATCAAATCAATTACTAATAATGAAAATAAATTATTTTTTTAAGAGATCAAATAAGTAAAGTGAAATAAGTTACAGAGTCTCTTGAAGCCTAGCCTCCTTATCTATAGAAAGTTTCTTCTTCCTACAGATCAGATGGAGAAGAGGTATAATTTTTTCTACAACTTCTCCCTACCACTTGCCCACTGTTTTTTTTTTGTTTTTTTCTCTTTTCATGTTAAATAAAATATGATATGATTATTTTAATTTTTGTTGTGTGTCCCTTTGATTATTGGTAGTGGTGTTTCACTCTTTTGTTTTATGAGTGTTTTTCTTTTATTTGTTTCGATTTGGTTTAGTTGATTTCCATGGTATCACGAAGAACGAATCTAGTGGTTATCTTGTTGTAATATAATGTTAAAATCGGTGTGATCTAATCCGAAATAAAGTCTATATACATTGTTGACACTTAATAGAACATTTATGATGCGTTTTTTTATTTTTAAGATATCTTTATTCTGTGTTTTCTATTACGGCTCCGTTCCGTTCAACTTATTTTTTCTGATCTGATCTTATTTTTTGTTGCTCTGATCTAATCTGATTGGATTTGATCAGATCAGATCTGATCGATCTGATATGGTCTGATTTTATTGGATCTTATCCGATTTGATCGGATCTAATCTGATCTGATTAATTATGATTTGATTTAAAATTCAAATCAATAATTTGATTTGACTTTATAATAACGTTTGAAAGTTGTAATGATAATTCATATTATAATATAATCAATATTTTTTATTTTATGATTATTTTTTAATGAAATAAAATTAGTTAATTCACATATTAGAATAATAATTCATGTTATAATGTAGTAAATTTTTTTATTTTATGATTATTTTTTTATGAAATAAAAAAATTGTTTTAATATTTTAATAATTAGTTCATATATGCATTAGAATAAATATTTAATTCATATACTCCGTATATGGATAGAGGGAGTATAAATTTAATTTATTTGTTAAAAAATGAAATAAGTTCAATCATTAAATATTTGTTGAGGCCCACCTCCAACCGCTTCCATCACCGACGATCAGGGAGAAGAATCGCCGGACGGCGAATGGCGAACTGGCGAAGTCGCTTGGACCGACGGCGGAGCTCTTCCGGAGGAAGGGTGACTGGAGGAATCAGCTCCGCCACGCCGCTCCGTCGGCTAAACAGCCTTACAACGAGATCTATGCTCCTTCGCAATCTCAATATCACTTCACTGCATCTGTTTTTCACTCTCACTCGGAACTATCGACGTTTAGAAGGTGCTTTCTCTCGTCTCTTTGCTTTTTTCCATACGGATAATTTCTTTTAATGGAATCGAGTTGTTAATATTTTGATTTCGCAATCCAATGTTTGAAATGTCGTTTGCTTGTGCTTAGGGAATTTTTCTGTTGTTCAATCTCCATTTGCATACTTGTGGGTGCTATTTTTATCTATGTATGCCTGTTTTATCAGGCTAATGTGCAGTTGATTTTCCAAGATGAATCAAACATAAGGAAAAAAAACGTCCTCTAGATTTATTTTTAAAAAAAAAACTGTCGGTTTGTTCAAGGATCCAAACATACCAATTAAATCTTCACCTTTTTTCGACTCATAATTTGACCTCTGGTTTATCTATGTTGATGCTTATGCAGGCTAGTCTCTGTTAGTGAGTTCTAGAGTGTGCAAACTAAAAACAAAAAAGAAAATCCGTTAGGCTCCGTTTGGTACACGGAATTGGATGGAAATGATATCTAATTCAATTCCAAATCCTTTATTTGGTATACTTAAGGAATTGATATAGAATTCAATTCCAAAATAAGGATTTCAATCCTAAAAAAAGGATTTCAAAATTCTTTTCCTGTGGTATAGAATGTGGTATATAATTTAAAATGTGGAATTGGAAATTTTGGAATTAGAATTCAATTTCAAATATGCAATAAATTGACATTGGTGTCTTAGCATTTTAACGTGTATCAGTGCATGGATCAACACATACATGCTACTCAGCTAGATTGTGGTAAAACACTTCTGATTTGTTATGTCATAAATCTGCACATAGAATACTGGTTTACTACTGGGTCATAACTTTATGGATCAGCTGATCCTATAAAAACTTAGCAAGCTAGTTTTATACAGCTTCGACTTAAAGATCCTAGAGTGGTTTTCAGTTTTTGCTGTATAATATACTTCTATAGTTTTGAAGTTCTGCCCACTTTGTAAGTTTTAATTAAGACACCCACCGCCCGAGTTTGTATTTTGAGTGAAACTACTTTTTTTTCTTAAATTAATAATCTCTGATTTCATGACTAAAAATATGTTCGGTGATCTGTGTGTAAAACGGCATAGGCAGTGGTTGTCAATTGTCATCTCAGCTCGGGTTTGATCTTCACATGTTTGGCGATAACTATTACATGCTGAATTTTTAATTTAAATTAACTTGATATGTTGTTAACTTATGTTTTACTTGACATGGGGTTGAACTACTTGATTATTACCTTAATTAAATTGGTAAACTCATTTCTTGATGATTATGATGTTGGTCTGATTGTGTGTTGACTAAAGATAAGTAACTCAAAGATACTGTTAAGAGAAAGAGTAACTAAAGGAACCAAGACCACAAAAAGATTTACACTGAATATAAAATGACACATACGAAATATGGATAAAAACAGCTTGTTCATTTAATCAATACAATATCATTTTAGAATTGTAACTCCATAACCATTCCACATAAGAACTGATTTGAAATTCACTTTACAAAATTTTCATTGCTCGAAGTCTAGACTCTAGAATATGATAATTTCTCATTTCAGGACCATTGTACAATATCTGACAACAACAGAAACATCGTGTTGGGACTCCAAGTAGTATCAACAATACCTAAACCTTTTTGCTCCATTTGCTCCGGCATCATGCATATGTTGATCGTACTGAACACATCCGGTTCCTTCTTCGACACGAGCTCTTTTACAGGTAGTGTTTTGTTGACTTCCTATTGAGCCAACTGTTGGTTGATAATAGGCCTCTTCTCTTACATCGTCAAGTTCTACGAAGTCCCCCAAATCGAGGAAAATTTCCTTAAAATCTTCTAATTCAAAAGAGTCAGAAGAGGTGGTCACTATTGATCCATGGGAGTGGTCCATGTGCGGTTGTTGAGGATGACCCCCCTCTGTCTCACACAGAACAACATCATTGAAATCTGAGTTCTCAAATTGAGAGAGTGGCTCCAGCAGAGCAGCAGTATGAGCTTGATTCGTATTTTCTAATAATTGCGTCTCACACAGAACATCATTGAAATCTGAGTTCTCAAATTGAGAGAGTGGCTCCAGCAGAGCAGCAGTATGAGCTTGATTCGTATTTTCTAATAATTGCTGTTGATGAGACAACGGTACGGATGTAAAAGTAGTAGAAGGAGAAGAACCAACTTCATGTATATGTTGATCGTGCTCAATACATCTGGTTCCTTTTTCGACGCGAGCTCTTTTACAGGTAGTGTTTAGTTGACTTCCTATTGAGCCAACTGTTGGTTGATAATAGGCCTCTTCTCTTACATCGTCAACTTCTACGGAGTCCCCCAAATCCAGGAAAATGTCGTCAAAATCTTCTAATTCAAAACAGTCAGAAGAGGTGGTCACTATTGATCCATGGGAGTGGTCCATGTGCGGTTGTTGAGGATGATGACCCCCCTGTGTCTCACACAGAACAACATCATTGAAATCTGAGTTCTCAAATTGAGAGAGTGGCTCCAGCAGAGCAGCAGTATGAGCTTGATGCATATGTTCTAATAATGGTTGTTGATGAGACAACGGTACGGATGTAAAAGTAGTAGGAGAAGAAGAACCAACTTCATCATGATCAGACACTTTATTAAAAGAACATGTTATTGATTCTGGGGAAAGTTCCAGGTTCGGTTGCTTTGCAGGATCGCCATGATTGGAAGAAAGAACAATTTCACCAAAACCAATATGGTCTCCTTGTTGCTGTTGATTAGACAACATGACCGATTCATCAACAGCGCCTTTCAACTTCTTCTTCCTCATCCTCCTGGTAATCTTGCACAGTGCATATTTATTGGAGTCGTGCAAGGTGAATTCGTGCATACCCCACTCGTATTCCACATCTCCAGGATGAACTGTGTTTGGCTTGTAGTTGAAGTACTTGTTGTACCCCAAAACCTGATCTGCATTATTATTATTCACCTTGGTTTCCCTAGTGCAGGACATGTGCCAAGTCCCATGTGCCCCAACCGTTCTTCCCATCTTTTTCGCACGGAGGCCTTTGCCAACGCATTGCAGTGCGGTGTAGAAGTAACAGTGCAACTCGGCCCCGCTGCCCGTGTCATCGTGAGCGTCTTCAAGATTCCAGATGGCAGAAGGGTGATCCGCGTAAATATCCAAACGGGTAATTCTCGGGTACAGCGTGGGTAACGGTAGCTTGTGAATCAGCCTCCTCAAGTAATGATCAAGAAGTTCGGAATCCGTTGGGCGGAACCTATAGCCAACTGGCGGTGGTGGGGCTTCAAATACATCACCGGGAAGATTAGGGTTCTGATAAGCACCAACTTCCATGGCTGGACGAAAGCAACAATAGAAGATTATAGTGGAATGAGAAGTTAAAGAAAGAAGGAAAGAAAACAAGAAAATATTTCAGGGTTTGTGATTGTATATTCTCTTTGATGGCCCAAGAATTGAAAGAAGACTTGAGATGAATGAATGGAAGTTTTAGTTAGTGGTGGGAAGTATATATCTGTATTCGCCGGCAGTGATTCGCAAGTAAGAGTGATCGATTTTGGAAACTTAATTTTTTCCCGTTATTCGAATTGTTAAGCAAGCAATAAGAGTAAACGGATTTTGGAAACTTATTTTTTCCCCGTTATTTGAGTTGTCATTTGATGATTAAGTCTTTGTTTCCAAATTTTAGTGCTCCGTACGTTTCTGACATTTGTAATACTCTGCCAATTTAGATTTGAGAATTTAATTTGTACTCCTTGAGTGGTATTTGATAATTATATGGATATATTTAAAATTGCATACTCCCTCTGCCCCCAAATAAATTGTCGTTTATTATTTATAGAGTTAAATGTAATTTAATTTTTTTTATTTTTTGTTAGTCATTTTATAAAATAATATGAGTATGTCAATTCTAGCTTTGTAGTTCTTTTATGTAACTTTTAAAATTTCAAATATGTATTTTTTATTTTACATCAATTTTCATTATAAATCGAAACACTCAACTTAATTTAGGACGTAGACAGTATGAGATTTTACACTTAGTTTAACTGTTTTGTCTATTTTCCGTTTTGAACTTATAGTCAAAGTATTATACTATTTGACCAGTTTCACAGTTTGCTTTGAAACCAGTTCTAAATTTAATTTTTAATGACCACTTTATAACCATTTGAATAATAAAATATGATTTTATATTAAATTTAAAAATATCAAGTATTAATACTCCCTCCGTCCTAAAACTTTCTTCTCACTTCCCCTTTTTCTCCGTCCTATAACTATCTTCCCATTATAAAAAAAGATGACAAATGACATTAATACCCTCATGTATTTACACCAATTATCTTCTAACTCTATATTTTGAATGATTGTAAAAAAAAAATTTCAAAAAATCTTTTTTAAGGAGGGTAAAATTTGAAGTCAAAGCCAAAAATTAAAAATGGAGAAAAGTCAAACTGGGAAGAAAGAATTAGGACGGAGGGAGTAATAATTAATATCTAACAACATTGAGTCCTAAAAATTTGAGGCTCTAGTGCAACTGCACACCCTTTGGGCCACCCATGCACATCACTAAAGCACTAAAGTTTTTATTTTATACAAAATTAGATCTAAGTGAGTGAATACTCATTCATGTTCAATTATATTCTTATTAATGATAAGTGGTTGATCTTCATATTGAAGTAGATCGAGCAAGTGGAGTAACGACGTGAAAATATAAAAAAGTCGGGAGCAATGGTTTTAATTATCGAATTTGGAAATATTTTTGTAAAAAGTCATATTTTGAGTAAAAAATGATCATAAAGCCAACAAAAGTTTAAACTACCACCCCTTCAATTCAATTTGTGTAAGATTATTGCCCCTCAATATATACTTATGTTTAAAAGATTATAAATACAATCAAAATGACATATTAAACTTACTTCGTTAATCACTTTCACAAAAGTTTTGGATGCTAAATGTAGCAAAGCATCAATGGTGTATTGAAAACAGTCTCTTTGGAGTATTTTACAGGGGTAAGACTGGTTATGCAATATCACCTTCTTCAAATGCTTGTTATAATTACTAAGTTTATACTTTAGTCCGAAATGAGGTGTCGACCTTGACGAATTAGAGTGTTACAAGGGATGCATAGGGAACGAGGCAAGGAGAGAATGCGAATTTTCTTTCGAAGGTAAACAGAAATCATTTTCTTCCGATTGGGAGAAAAAATATACAACAACAACAACAACCCAGTTAAATCCCACAAGAGTAGGGTCTGGGGAGGGTGTGTGTACGCAGACCTTACCCCTACTCGAAAGTAGAGAGGCTGTTTCCAAAGAGACCCCCGGCTCAACGTCGAAAGTTGCATTGCTTGACTAACTGCTACTTCATTAATTAAAGAAGCGCAGACAGTTTAGAGATCCATTTTGATTTATTCCATCACACCCCAAAGCCAAAAATGGTGAAATTTTGGCTCCATCGGAGATGATGGAAAAAGACGAACACAGGATTCGAACACTGGATTGCACGGGAGAAAGGGGCCACTACGAACCATCTCCTCTACGATGGTGGATAATTGGGAGAAAATATTTTTCCTTGAATTTTTTTTCTCACTAATATATGTTACCAAACATTCTTTTCCCTGTACACCCTAAATGTAAAGCTTTCAAACTTTGTTTCACTGAACACATGAAAAGGAAAAAAAGATGAATTTGTCAGAACTCCATTTAAATAAAAACGCTAAAAAACATATAAACATGTTAGACATTAGAGGCATTAACTAAAAACAAACAACCTATTCTCAAATACTCCCTCCGTCCCAATTTAAATCGCCTGTTTTGACTTTTGGACATATTTAAAGAAAATAAAAAATAGAGTTGATTTTTCGAAATTGACATTAATTTTTAGGAGGGGTGATGATGAATGAGAAGATAAGGTGAAGAAGAGTGACTTATTTTAGGGGTAGTTTAGGTATTTTATTTTTAAAAGTTTACGAAAACAACTAATATGCAACTTATTTTGGGACGGAGAAAAAAGGTAAACAAACAATTTAAAATGGGACGGAGGGAGTATTATCCAATATTAATTAATATAATCATAACTATTACAAAATAAGCTTGTGTAAAGCCAATAAACTGAATCGAAAAAATGAAAGGCATCTGCCCAAAAGTAGCGGTAGAGTTTAGAGAATTCATAAAAAATTTCCCCCAACATTTTTGAAATACCCTATTTTCTTCTCTAAATATTCCTTTTTTAATTAATACAAAATTCAAATTCTCCAACCATTGTTATAACGAAGTAGTTAAAGTGTTCAACAACTCAACCCAACAAAGAGTTATCAAACCATAGTTTTGAGAACCGGACCGGAGACCGAACCGGTCAAGGTACTGGTTCACTGGTTCACTGGTCGAACCGGTGATTTAAACATATTTAAAAATTATATAAATATAAATATAAATATAAATATAAATAAATAAATAAATAAATAAATAAATAAATATATATATATATACACACACACACACACATTCTCATATATAAATACATAAAGAAAGTAATTTATAATATTTTACTAAAATTATATTAACATACTTGAGTTATTTTACTAAATTAAAAGATAAAATTTATATGTTAAAAGTAATATTAAAATTTTATTAAAAACATATCAATGATTTTGTGTTTGACTCATAGCATATAATACTACGTATTATATTTTTAAAATTGAAAAGTAATTTTTATACAATCTTTTTATTAATTATGAAATATTAAAAAAATTATATAAATTTGAAACAACAAACACCGTTAGTTGGATGGTTAGAAACTTAACCAAATAGCTAAGAGGTCTTGGGTTCAAATCTCCATGGAGTGAAGTTTTGGAAAAAAATTGTAAAAAAAAAAAACTGGTCGGACCGGCCCGACCGGCCGGTTCACACCGGACCGGACCGGTTGGACCACCGGTTCGCCGGTTCACGGTCCGAACAGGCCGGTCCAGTCTGGTTTTTAAAACTATGTATCAAACACAGAGTATTCAGAGTTAACAATTTACGGCCCCGTTGATATACGGAATTTAAACTATGTAATTGAAATTAAGGACTTCAAATCTAATTCTGGTGTTTGGTAGCACAAAATATATATAGATTTGAAATTGATTGTGCAAAAAATAAATTAAAATTAGTGAATTCAATTCTATGGAATTGACTCGCATAAATTTCAATTCAAATTTAATTTTAATTCCATTAATTCCGTATCCCAAACGGACCCTAAAATAAAAATAAAAAAAAGAAAGCCCATAGCTTTCCAAGTCTTGTTGACCCGACCCAAAACCCGAATAGAATGATCCGTTTTCCCGATTCTTGTTCATCGCAGTACATAAAATGCGATTCTCCGCTGTGAGCCCTGCCCATACACTCCCCCAGTCCACAACGACTCCCCGCACTCTCTAGCTGTGCTTAAGCTCAAACACAACCTCAACCTCAATCGCAGACCGATCGGCTTCATAATCACGCGCCGTCGAGGTCGGCCATCCGGTGGCATACTTCGAAGTAAGCTGTCTTCATCTTCATCTTTAACCCCTTCGGGTTTTTGACGCATTCCGGAGAACACTAATCCGCCTCTCTGAAGGGGTTTCTTATTTATTCAATTCTTTATTCATCTGCAATCGAAAGGGGTTATTAGGGTTCTTATCGTATTAAATCTTGACTTTTGTGTCGGGGGTTTGCTGCAAATGTATTTGATGCAAATTGTGTGTGGTTGTTAATGTTTTTTTCAATCGCTTTTTCATCTTTACTACTTTGATATTATCAAGCTCTAGCTGTAAATTGGGGTTAGTCATTGTGTATTGTACATTTGTACGTTTAGTTTTGCGGGTTAAATGTTGTTATCTACCATTTTTTTGTGATTATCCACTTCCTTCTTCATTTCCTTTTGTTATTCACTCTTTAAATGATACCCTTGCTATCAAGAATCATATATACTATTGTGTCCGTTGCCTTTTGTTATTTGTTTTCCAGATCATATCATTGCTATCACATTTTCTCTTCTTTGTTTGTAGCCAATTCAGTTACAAGATATTCCTATTTCTCTGTTGAAAGATTGCAACAATGGCTAATATGGTCATAACAACGATACTAGAAAAGGTAGTTTTCTAACTCTATGGTTGCCATTTAGTGTGTGTGTGTGTGTTACTCTTAGCAGTTAGATGATTGGCTGCTCGTTATACTTGATTTTTTGTAATGCCCTAATTGGACTATAATTGCAGATGACTGGAAAGGACAAGGATTACAGATACATGGCAACTTCTGATTTGCTCAATGAATTGAATAAAGAGGGATTTAAACTTGATGCTGAACTTGAAGCAAAGGTGTGTAATGTTGTAATACAGCAGCTAGATGACGCAGCGGGTGATGTTTCTGGATTAGCTGTAAAATGGTATGCAATTTTAATTATTTATTTTGCTTTTTTACCTGAATTGAAAGATATCATGTTCCATGCACACGCCACATGTATGTTGGTCAGTGGGTGCATTGTTTCTTTGCTTATACCAACCTTCAATTGATCACCCAAAAGAAAAAGAATCCAATTTTAGCACCCTTCATTTTGGGATGTTCTAAAATAGTAAAATACATGTCCTGTCTTCTTTGGTGCGGAATTACATCTCTGGTTATCAAATGGTTTGAAAAATATTTTGCTCTTGAATTTTCTCTAATCATTGAAATCAACATTTTAACAATGATTTTTATTTGAATATTCCATTATTACCTAAATATACTCGAATATGCAATCACTTTATCTACTATTAATCTTAAAGTCTTAATTCCTACTAAAGTGTCTTATTCCTTAAGATAGGATCATGTTTGGAAGTTTTGAGTTCATAAAGGCTGATATCTAAGATGAAACAAGGGAGTGAGGGAGATGTTTGTAATCTTGTGCTAGTGTTTAAGTACTGAGGTTTATGTTCTTTGTCATGTTTCTTTTGTTTTTGCACCTTAAGTATTATGCAGCAGGGTATTATTCTTGCACTGCAGTCTGTATTGTAGCATTTTTGGTGAACCACTTCCTTGTATTAGGATGAATATCTGCAGACTATAATTTTGTACTTGTGTAAAGATTCATCATCTGGGAGAACCTTCTCATTTAATACACTATGTAACTGTATGGGAAGTGACCCCCTCCCTCCGTAAAACTATTTTATCCGACAGATGTAAATGATAATACCGTTTCATGCACAATGAAATTGAAATTGGCTATAGGAAAATTCCTCTCTCATTATTATTGGATTGTGTTTGTTACATCGTTGTCTAGCCTTGCACCTTTGGTAAAGAAGGTTCGTGAGCCGCAAGTCTTGGAGATGACAGACAAGCTTTGTGATAAACTGCTAAATGAGAAAGAGCAACATCGAGATATTTCAAGCATTGCATTAAAGACAATTGTTTCTGAAGTTCCTTCATCTGTTGTGCAATCTATTCTCGTCTCTATCTCCCCTAAGTTGATTAAGGGAATAACAGCGCCTGTAAGGTTTTTTAAAATCATCTTAATTCTTGTTTTTGAAATGGGATCTACTGGCACGGTCAATCGTGTGACCAAATGGGCAGAGAACATACTATCCTATGGCCATGTGACTTTGTTATAATGTTCTTTTTTCCTGCATTTACGTTCCTGCTAACCCTTTCCTCCCCCAGAAAATAAATGTATTTGTGGTATATTTCTTGTTCTATTTTGAAGTAGCTGATAATTTCTCTCTAATAACCAATAAATTCTGTGTTATTGTCAGTTTCATCATCATCATGAACAACACTTAAATCTGCAATAATCCCAACTAGTAGGGGTTGATGGCATGAAATTATTAGTGCCAACTAATTTAGAAGCTAATATTAGTTAACCTAGAACAGAAATTCATGAAAAAAACTGGAAAAGTTTTATTCCAGATTTCCTTCTTGTCACTACCTTCTGCATAAGATTGAATGCTGAGATAATTTATTACGCTTCTATTTACTCAGTATTTTTATTCCTTTTCTCTCAAAGTAGACTTACATGGATCAAGTTTTTGAATTTCTATTTTCAGAAGATGAACACAGAAATAAAATGTGAATGCCTTGACATATTGTGTGATGTTCTTCACAAGTATGGGACTCTGGTTACATCTGATCATGATGTATTGCTGAGTGCATTAATACCTCAGTTAAGTTCCAACCAAGCCAGTGTTAGAAAGAAAAGTGTATCATGTTTAGGTATGTACTTTTGGCAGTTTGGGACCTAGCATTTGCCTTGATCAGTTTTATGTCTTACTTCAGTTACTTCATCTATTTGCTTTTTCCCCCTTGCCATCAGCATCTTTGGCATCAAGCTTGTCTGATGATTTATTGGCAAAGGTCACAACTGAAGTGGTAAAACTGTTGAGCAATAAGGGATCAAAACCTGAGATGACACGAACTAACATTCAGATGATTGGGGCGCTAAGGTAGCCATACCCCGCTTTGCATATTCATATTGGTCATGTTTGGTATGTCATAAACTAGCTATTAGCTTTTCAAATAAGTTGTGTTTGGTTGGGCCTACTACTTTTATAATTTTAATTTTATTAAACTTCTTAGAGTAGCTTTTAATTAGCTTTTCAAACATCTCATGTTTATCTCTTTTCCTTCCCTTGTTTTTCGCGGATCCTTTCATGTTTTGAGCCAGGGATCTTTTCGAAACAACCTCTCTACGCTTCATGTAGGGTTAATGTTTGCGTACACTTACCCTCCTTCAAATCACTTTATTGTATTTCCCCCGGATTATTGTTGTAGTAGTATCTTTTAAAATGAGCTAATAAGTTTTTTGTGTATAGTTCCTTTTTAACCTCATGCTCCTCATTTATAATATAAAATTATTTCTAAAACTATTTTTTTTTGAGATTTTGTATTTCTAAACTAGTTTATGAGACAACTTTATCTGTTTATCATATAGTATATGAGATTAGCTAGCTTATAAGCTATTAGTATAAGTTATGAGGTATTCTCTATAAATCTTTAAGTCAGGAATTAGCTTATCAGCTATTAGCTAACTTATTTATAAGATATCATGGTCCAAACGAAGGAATTCCTAACCTCTCAGTTTAAGGTATTCTCAATTTGTATAAAGCTAGTTTGCTCCCAAGGATATTCTTATATAGAGGTTTCACATAAAGGATTAGATGTTTTATTGTATGTTCATATGTTGAATGTTGCCTCAATAGTCCATACTAACATTGAGTTTTAATTATTTATTTACTAGCCGTGCTGTTGGGTATCGTTTTGGTCCCCACTTGGCTGATGCGGTTCCAATACTTATAAACTACTGTGTTACTGCATCTGAGAATGATGAGGAAGTTCGTGAGTATAGTCTGCAGGTGCTTCTTTGTGATTATGTGTCTTACAGATTTTCTAAACTCTTTCGTCACTCATCCTACTTTGCGTGTGTATTTAAATTGAATTCGATCTTTCGCAGGCACTTGAGAGTTTCTTGCTAAGGTGCCACAGGGATATTTCTTCTTACTGTATTAAAATTTTGCATCTTACTCTTGAATTTCTGAGCTACGATCCAAATTTCACGGATAATATGGAAGAAGACACAGATAATGAACTTCAGGAGGAAGATGAGGACGAGTAAGATGAATTGGAGTTTCCTTGCACATGCTATTTTTATTTATGCACTTGTACTTCATCTCATGTGCGATCCTTAATGGAATTGCAGTGAAAGTGCGGATGAGTATACTGATGATGAAGATGTTAGCTGGAAGGTTAGGAGAGCAGCTGCAAAATGCTTAGCAGCACTAATTGTGTCTCGCCCTGAAATGATCTTGAAGTTATATGAGGAGGTATATTCTTGAAGTTAATCCCCTCTTCTTTTTGAATTTAAGGCACTCTTATTAGTGGCATTGCGATTGAAGTTGATTTACTTCTGCTTTGTTTTTTTGCACTCTAATGTTAAAAGGGGGTTTTGGCTTATCATGTCTTGTTAACGGAAGACATTTCTACTAACTTCAAATTAAAAATTTCTAATCACTTAATTTTAATACAGGCTTGCCCAAAGTTAATTGATAGGTTTAAAGAAAGAGAAGAAAATGTCAAGGTAAGCTCAAGAGTTTGTCCGATTTCTTTGATGGGATATTTTCAGCTTTCTAAGCAGTTATTTTGCAGATGGACATGTTCAACACATTCATTGAGCTGCTGCGACAAACAGGAAATATCACGAAGGGACATTCAGACTTCAACCAGTCAAGGCAAGATTATCTTTTTCATGCAGAAAATGCTTATTCATCTGGTTTTCATGGGAATGACTGCACTGCTTGTGTGCTAACTGCGTATTGTTTTTGGGGGAAAGTCTTTTCCTATTGTTAATGTTAAATAGTTGTAACCAGACACATACTTTCTCTGTAGCACTTCTATTTATACCACTGCTCAATGGATAATTTTTCATTGGCTTGTCATGCAGTCCTAGATGGTTGCTAAACCAAGAGGTACCCAAAATTGTTAGATCTATAAATAAGCAGCTTCGGGAGAAGTCTGTGAAAACAAAGGTACATGCATGTTCTTATTCTTTTAAAATTGTTATTCTGTATGCTACTAGGCAGCCCAATTGCTCATTCCATGCTTCCTGCAGGTTGGTGCATTTTCAGTTTTAAAAGAATTGGTGATTGTCCTGCCCGATTGCCTTGCAGAGCATATTGGGTCACTCATTCCTGGAATTGAAAAGGCATTATGTGTAAGTTGAACGCTTTGAGGCTTTTCTACATTCTCTTTCTCCCTTTTAGAAATTAATTCTAATTTATCATTTATTGTATCAGGACAAGTCTTCTACGTCAAACTTGAAGACCGAAGCCCTTCTTTTCACTAGATTAGTATTGGCTTCTCATTCTCCTCCTGTTTTCCACCCACATATTAAGGTAATGACTCCGGTATTGCTTCTCGACTCCATATGTGTTTTGAATTATGTATTAGCACATAGAATCTCTCAACCATTCTTCTATATGCATGCAAGAGTTTTGCTTTTTAGATATGTCCAATGCTCACCACATTCATTCATTTTGGTAATTTGTAAAATTTGGTTTTTAAGTAATTGAGTTTCATGAGCATTATTGAGCACATGTTCATTTGTTTAAACTTAGAACACTTGAATCATTGAATGAGATAAGGGTATGCTGTCTAGTACAGAGTATGTAACTAGTGTTATTCCTTGACGTTTCCAGGCGATATCTAGTCCTGTAATAGCTGCTATTGGTGAGCGATACTACAAAGTTACAGCAGAAGCATTAAGAGTTTGTGGTGAACTTGTTCGTGTTTTGCGACCTGATATTCATGTGAGATTTCTTGATTTCTACTCAACCCTCTGTTTAAAACTTTTATTTCAAAACATTCACATGCTAAAAGATTTTTGTTTTTTCCGTGAGGAGTACAGGCTCACTGTTTTGATTTCAGACCCTATGTTCATCCCATATACAATGCCATTATGGCACGCTTCACTAACCAAGATCAGGATCAGGCAAGTTGAACTCTAAAACCTGGAATATTCCTATTCACCTGTAGACTGACAGTGTTTTCCTTTTTTAGGAGGTTAAGGAGTGTGCCATTACTTGCATGGGGCTTGTTGTTTCAACTTTTGGTGATCACTTGCAAACTGAATTACCTACTTGCCTTCCAGTTCTTGTTGACCGGATGGGAAATGAAATAACTCGTCTAACTGCAGTGAAGGTTGTTTTGGACTTGATTTATTTTGTTTGCTTCATTCTAATGAGTGCATGCCTTTATAATCATTCTTTGTTTAACTCCACGAGCATATGAACTTCCTTGAGCTTTTTCGCTGGACAATTCATTATCATGACCTATACTAATAATTAGTGTATCGTTCATTGGAAAAAGTGTGACTCATTACAATGTTGTAAAGTAGTCCGTATTATTACATAAACTTAATGATTTAATAAAGTGTGTTAGAATGTAAAAACTTCATTTTGATGGGTGAAAAGTGAAAACTAAATCTCTGTGAAATGCAAGAAACAAGATGTATTTTCAAGACCAAATGCTGTTATTAAATATAAAGTATGTGAGCGTAGGATTAGTGCAATCAATGTGTGATGACTGATGACTAAGCAGCAATTCACAACACTTCAAATCTAGAACACCATGAGAGATCAAACATATTGAAGTTGATTGCCCCCTCATCTAAGAACTATATTCCTGGATATATCATTACCATTCACCAACTATGTCAACACAGAGGAACAACTTTACCTACATTTTAACAAGCTCTCCAGTGGAGTGGAGTTTTGTGCTGTGTAGGAATCATTCAGGTGTCTCTGAAGTTGTATTACAATACCATTACAACAGCTTAATGGTGTTGTATGTATAATGTGTATGTTAACTTAGGTTAGTAAATTGCTCAGTTTTGGTACTGTAATAGCTTATTTAAAACATGAAATTGACCACAAATCTTTTGTTACACACAAATGATACATTTTTAGTAGATTTTACTCATGACATTATTGTTAGAATATAAAAACCTTTGTTGGGCCTACAACCACAAGCTTGAGGTTTTGGTTGAGTTGATTCCTTGACATGGTATGAGAGCCCTGGAGTTCGAACCTCACTCCCACCCAATTTTAAGTAAATTAAGGTTTCACATACAAGGCTCGAAGCAGCTGTGCTTCCTTGTGAGGGGCGTGTTAGAATGTAAAAACTTGACAGGCATACTCCCTCCGTCCACCAAGTTTCAGTGTTGGCATGCATTATACAAAAAAAGTGAAATTGTATGATTGATATTAACTATGTGAAGCATGGATAAAGTAAGGATGTTTTATTACCACACAAGTATGTGATGAGACAGATAATGAGATGCACAGAATGGTAAAAAAGGGACAAAACAAAGGCAGTGTCTGTTGTACTAGTATTGCTGATGTTGTGTAACATTCGTGCAGGCTTTTGCGGTCATAGCAGCTTCTCCATTGCACCTTGACCTATCATGTGTTATAGAGCAAGTGATTGCTGAGCTAACTGCATTTTTACGGAAGGTGAAAACAGCTTCTATTTTAATGTGAATGCCTAAAACTGATAAAGACCAAACAGTTCAGAATAATGAAATTATCTTAATTGCTTTAAATTATCGGAGAATAGGCCAATCGGGCACTTAGGCAAGCTACTCTTGGGACACTAAACACCCTCATTGTTGCCTATGGTGATCAAATTGGGTCAGCTGCATATGGAGTTATTGTTGTGGAACTTTCATCATTGATAAGGTTTCATATTGCTCATCATTCCCTCTGGTTTTTAATTGATTGACACAAGTTTCATCACTGAATCTAATCATTCTACTTGCACTTCAGTGATTCTGATCTGCATATGACTGCACTAGCACTGGAGCTCTGCTGTACCCTAATGGCTGACAGGAGATCGAGCTCAAGTGTTGGCTTGACTGTGAGAAATAAAGTTCTTCCTCAAGCACTGGTTCTGGTGAAAAGCTCACTGCTTCAGGGTCAAGCTCTCTTGGTAACCCTCTTATGTACTTGGATCCTGATAATTATTTTCTTTTACAAATATTTGATTGGTTGATAAGGGAGTGTGAATTACAATATCTGTACTTTTATCTGCAGGCTCTACAAAACTTTTTTGCTGGTTTGGTTTCTTCAGCAAATACAAGCTTTGATGAGCTACTTGCGTCTCTGCTATCAACTGCCAGACCTACCCAGTCTGGTGGTGTTGCAAAACAAGCCTTATTTTCTGTTGCACAGTGTGTAGCTGTTCTCTGCCTTGCTGCGGAGGGTAAAAAATTGTCATCTACCGTAAATATGCTCACAGAGATCCTAAAAGTAGATAGCAGCACTAATTCGGTAGGCCCTTATTGCACCTGCATTTTCTAGGATATTTTCTTCCCTATTATAGATGGAATAGGAAAAAACCAGGGTCCTTTTTTTACTTCAATTTTAATTTTCCATCTACAATCATGCACCACTGTATTTTTCTAGTTTTTCATTTTGGAGATAAACAAATGTTAATGGAATTTGGTGTAAAATAGAGTAGGAACTTAAATAAGTTCAGTTTGTAAATGCACCTTAAAAACTCGCAATATGGAACTACAAGACAGACCATTGTTATGACTTAAGATACATAATGGTATGTTGGTGGTGTCTGCATTCCTGATGTTAGTCCCCTATGTACATAGAATTAATATCCTTCTAAACATGTAATGCAATTGGGAAAAGACATTAAGAAACAAATTTCATGTACTTCTTATCATGTTACAAGTCAACTAACAAATGTTTTTCCATTCTATGCCACTTGGAGAATATCTTCTCTTAAATTTTACTGGTTATATATGTTTTAAGGAAATCGGTGGGTTTATCTTTCTTTTCTTCATGGTATGAAGATTTTGAAAATCAAACTTCATCTTCCAATATACCTTTAAATTTGTTCTATTGCTTTTTTTTGAAGGCCAAGCAACACCTTGCCTTGCTATGCTTAGGAGAAATTGGGCGAAGAAAAGATCTAAGCTCACACACTCATATAGAAAATATTGTGATAGAGTCCTTCCAGTCACCATTTGAAGAGATAAAGTCAGCTGCTTCTTATGCTCTTGGTAACATTGCTGTTGGTAACTTACCAAAGTATCTACCCTTCATCCTAGACAAAATTGATAACCAGCAAAAGAAACAGTACCTACTGCTTCATTCATTGAAGGAGGTTTGTTCCAGTGCACCTCAATTTTTATGTTTCTCATCTTGACAGAGTATATGGGATGATATTTTTACTTTACCTAATTATGTTCAAACATATGCTTTTACAGGTAATAGTAAGGCAATCTGTGGACAAAGCTGAGTTTCAGGATTCTAGTGTTAACAAGATACTTCATCTGCTATTCAACCACTGTGAAAGTGAGGAAGAGGGTGTTCGAAACGTGGTGGCTGAATGCCTGGGAAAAATAGCCCTTATTGAACCAGAAAAACTCGTTCCAGCCTTGAAGGTTTTCACCTAAAATCTTTGTCATTCATACCTAAAACAGATGCAATCAAATTTCACGAAGTGAGGGTTTTGGGGGGGTGCGTGTTGGTGGTACACAGACCTAACCCCTACTTGAATAGTAGAGAGACAGTTTCCAAGCGACCCCCGACTCAAAACATTTTTATTCATATCTATCCAAAAAAAAGGATAAACAAAAAACAGTATTGTGTGCCTATGTGAAGATATCAGTATTTCATATGTTTTTTTTAATTTATTGCGGTGGTAAAGTCTGGACACCTAATATCCTAATGTGCACTTTGTGTAGGAAAGAACTTCTAATCCAGCTGCTTTCACCCGAGCAACAGTGGCAATTGCTGTGAAATATTCTTTAGTTGAGAGGCCTGAGAAGATAGATTCAATTTTGTCAAATGAGATCTCATCCTTCCTCATGCTCATCAAGGATGATGACCGGGTAATTGGAAAATACTATCTGACATTACACATGAAATACTTCAACTGAAACAATCTGAGTCCCTTGTAATTAGTGGCTCTTTACAAATTACAATTGAAAAATATTGCTGTCCTTTGCTGATTATTTATACAATGCATGCGGTTTTAAGGTTTTTATGTTTGCGTATCTTATATCTCCTGTTTTATTTGTAGTCATATATTTTATAATGTCATTAAGTGATTTTGCAGCACGTTAGGCGTGCCGCTGTTTTAGCATTGAGTACTGCTGCTCATAATAAGCCTAACCTAATAAAGGGTCTTCTGCCAGAATTGTTGCCTCTCCTCTATGACCAGACTACAATTAAGGTAATACAATGCAAGATCTTTTTCAATGTATACAAGTGTCCTTAAGAGTTTCAAAGTAACATACTGATGTGGAAGATTAGTGCTCTCTCATATTTTTGATACACATGTCACAGTTCCCTGAGGTTTAAATGTCTGAACCCTTTCGGTTCAATTCCTTTTTCTTAGATGATTTGTTTTTGTTATCCACAACTTTTTGTTTCTATGTGCAGCAAGAATTGATCAGAACAGTTGACTTGGGTCCTTTCAAGCATACAGTAGACGATGGGCTAGAATTGCGAAAAGCTGCATTTGAATGCATGGACACGTTGTTGGACTCCTGTCTTGACCAAGTGAATCCTTCATCTTTTATTGTTCCATATCTTCAGTCTGGTCTTGATGGTGAGTTTCATTTTTTCTTGTTTTTTTTCGTTCAGAATCATAAGCTAATCATTGGCAATGGTGTCTATGGAATGCAGTCATGCACATAAAATTTAGACAGTTGTAACCTTATTATTTACCATTCTGTCCAGACCATTATGACGTTAAAATGCCGTGCCACCTTATCCTGTCAAAACTTGCAGAGAAGTGCCCTTCAGCTGTCTTAGCTGGTATTTTCTCTTCTTTTACTGGTTCAGTCGTAGATGCTTTGAAAATGCCGCATTTTATTAAGTAGAACAATCTCTGGGTAAAGAATATATTGATTGAAGTGGAATGACATTTCTTTTGCAGTTTTGGATTCTTTAGTGGATCATCTCCAGAAAACTATAAATTTTAGACCAAAACAAGATGCTGTTAAACAAGAGGTAGACCGCAATGAAGACATGATTCGAAGTGCCCTCCGAGCAATTGCATCCTTGAATCGTATTGGGTAAGTATATTTTCATGATCATTATATTTTAGAGCCTTGTTTGAACTTCTATGCTGGAAACTTGGTTCTGGACTTCTGGTGATAAATGTGATCGATCCATCCAAGAAACTAGTTAGTTAAAGAATTTGCTCCTAAATTAACCTCTTTTGAGTTTAAAAAATGGGAGGAAGAAAAGATGAGTTTAAAACCTTCATAATACATTTTGTATGATGGGATTTCTCATGAGGAATTTGTATTTGAGATGAAATAATATGAACCACATAATTATTTCCTTAAAAGGAAATGAGAAAATTATCTTGGGAGGGAACTCAAAAAGGAAAGTGGGAACATAAAAAGGGATTCATAGAGTGTTTATTGCAATAATTAAGTGATTAACATGTTTAACTCTAACCGGTACAATAATATCTTTATTTTGCTGAAAAATGGTTGTGATCACTCAATACATATTTCTAATAACTCTTTCTTTTCTCTTGCCTTTAGCCAGACCTGCCAATCTGACCCATTATATTTCATTCCAGAGCTTTTCTTACAACTTCCATATACTAGTAGCATGAATATTCTTTTCATTATAATGTGCAGAGGAGTGGATTACAGCTACAAGTTTAAAAACCTCATGGCAGAAATTGCAAAGTCCCAAACTTTATGGGACAAGTACTGTTCCATCAAGAACGAGTGACTTTTTCCTATCTGTACCCAAGGAATGCGTATACAAACTCTATCCTCCACACAAATGAGAAGGTTAGTTTGCCTATGTAGCTGCACATGAGATTGAGGGTAAAGCAAGTAAAGAGTTTAACAATGTTGGGGCTGTGGAATATATGTATATATAGTTTATATTTGTTGTGTATATATGATCTATTTGTAGCTGATTGTTGAGATGCATATCGATGTAGGCAAGGATTGATTCAACCCGCCTGGAGCGTTATTCCTCTAAAAGTCTCGAGTAATTTGTAAGTTGGTATTTTCTTTAACTCACACAATCCAGTTTGGAGATTTTGTAATGTATAGCATCAGTGTGGTTTTCACCAATGATGCCTAGTTTTGTCCACTTGGTCAACTTCAAGATTGGATTCCTAGTTTGAATGAATGGGTTCTTGTTTGTTTAAAGCTTTTTCAAGTGAAAGTCATGGGATGGTGGATAAATGTTGGTATATGGTAGGGTTGTTAAAAATATACGATTTGAAATCCACTTTCTTCCAACATTTTATTCTGAAATTTTAACCCAAAATAACAGGGCTTAAACCAACAATTTAGGGGATAGGGGGGCTGGGTGGGGTTCAGGAGAGGCAAGGGAGTTAGGGGGTAAAAATTATTAATTTTACCAACGAAGCATCAATACCATTTCAACGCCGAAAGATTTTTTACGAGGTTTCTAAAAATATACTCACAGATTTTATTTAATAATTTCATCTCAAATTTTAGTTAACTCAATATAAAATTAAGAGTACTTTTTTAAATGTAAAAAAAATAAACAATTTATATTTCTTCGTCACATAAAATTTATTACACTTTCGGAATGTCCCGAAAAATACACACTTTATTCTTTATTTTGTGATAAATACGGAGCATGTGGCTGGCAACAATTGTCCATCTCTCTAAATAAATTTTAATCACACTCTTTAGTCTTTACAAACACTCTTTATATTTTTGCAATTTTTTTAAATCTCCTAAAATCAAAATATCATAAGTTTTATGAGGAGGGAGTATAAGTTTTGTTCGTGTTTAGCAGTGCAATATATATATATATATATATATATATATATAACCTCAACTAGGACTACTGAATATCTTTAAGGACATGTTTATTTACAAACTTAGTTTTAGAATCAACTACACAAATTCTAGACCATAGCTTGTAAAATAATTGAAAGGCTTTCTTTTTTTTCTTGATCGATAAGGCCGATGGAAAGTGCTCCAAATATCTTTTCTTCTCTCTCAGATTACCGGCTTTAAAAATTGTGAGGAGAAGCGTAGAATATATATATGGATAAAAATAACATTACTAGAGTGAAAAATAGAAATCATAAAATCATAGCTATCTCCTTAAGATCGAATGGCAAACCAAGTTTTTGAAACTTCCAAAAACATTGGGACTCTTTGTCTCGAATATTGCAACTTCTCAAAAATCAAAATTAAAGCATAAAATCCGATCTTCTAAAAACGCATGCAGGGCTCCTGTTTGGAATAACTCCGCACACCATAATATATACTGTATGTCACGATGCTCCAACTCTATACTAAAATAGCTAACAAATAGTTCTAAACAAAATTATTCATTTGTCAAAAAAATAATGCCAACAACTGAAAATTACATGGAACTAACAATTCTTTTGATAAGATAATGTAAGGAAATTTACCTAAATGGTACTAAATTATAATGACTTTTCCAATGTAGTAATTGAAATTTCCACAAGTACATCGTAGTAATTTTAACAAGATAAATCACAAACAGCACAGTAGAGACGTAGTTGGAAATTGTGTTGTAGCTCAAGGGTAAGAGGCACATGATAAGATGCTACAACACCTTTTCCGACCGCTAGCAGCACACACACAAAAAGAACAAAGCAAATTAAAGACACATTGATTTGTTTACGCAGTTCAGAGCTGGATCTCCTACGTCTGTGAGGCACACATCCGTGTAATAGCTTTTCCATAAGATCAACGTAAGAAATACACAATCAAACTTCAATAGATCTTTTTAATGAATTGACTTGTCTACTTACGTGATCAGACGACAAACTCGGTTTGTGTCACTACAAGGCCTATTACAGCTTTTTCTTGCTCTGCACGAAGGATGTGTTTCTGACCTTTGCTCATCTTTCAGATTGTGCCAACTAAACAGCTTTAGAGGAGATTATTCGATAATCGATCTCCTTATCATCAAGTTCAGGATCATGTCCTTGGTTCTGCAATTTGTATGATATGTGTCTCTCGCATTTGGTAGACATCTTGCCTGTTAATATAGATGCACATCTCAGAACCCTAGTGGAGTCCAACTAGAGTCCTTGATCCAATCTGGAGGAGTTCGCAACCCATAGATTCCGTAGAAGTGATTTTCTGCTGGTGCACGTTATCTCGTAGATGGACTCCCACATGCCCAGACTTCTAATTTCACAGGGACACTTCTAGCATGGACTACTACAAATGAGTGATGACTGGCAGGATGTTACAACTCTATTCTTGAAAACGACTAATCTGTTAAGACATACTACAGAAAATGGTTTGTCAAAAAATGATGCCAACAAAGGGTACGGTATAATACAAACATCTCATAGGAACTAACAGTAACATATGTTTTTATTTCCCAATATAGTACCACTAGTCTTTGCTCATTGGTCATTGTTCAAATAAATGTCCAATGCCATTAGACATTGCTCAAACTAAATATTCATCATCACTGGACATTATTCCCACCACTGGACATTATTTAAGTACTATTTAGAGAATAAAAAACTTTAAGAACTAAATTGAAAAATGATCTATGTATTAGTACTATTTAGTGCAAATTCGATAATATAAACATCAACGAGCATTTAGACAAACGGAGTAATATACTTCCTCCGTCCCTTAACGTTGTTCTCGTTTCGACTTTTAGAGAATTTAAGGAATTGATATTTTTATGTTGACTTTCCAAAAATATTCTTTATGTGATTAATAAAAGTAAGATGTAAAGAGTAGATTATTAGCAAAAAGGTATGATGTGATAGATAAAATTAGAATTACTGGAGATAAAAGTAGTTTTTTTAATAAAAAAGAGAAAGACTTTATGGGACACAAAAATAAAGAAAGGAAAAGAATATTTAAGGACGGAAGGAGTATAAGATATGGAGTATTTGATAAAGTATTTATGATAAATACACTACTCCAAATACAAGATAAGACTAATATATGCATGCACTACCATATTTTACATTATACTGTCACTATTATTTAATTAAAAATTATTAAAAATGAACGACCGATAAAAAATACTAAAAATATGTTGTTTAACTAAACATTCTTATTATTCTATCTTTTTTTCTTTCATTTTATGAGTACATACATGTATTTGTATGATTACAATTATTATTATTATTATTATTGTTATTATACATTATTATTATTATTACTACTACTACTACTACTACTATTATTATTATTATTATTATTATTATTATTATTATTATTATTATTATTATTATCATTATTATTATAAACATGCTACACCAATTAAATGATACACTTTCACCAATTATATAATCTGAGTATTACTCCGTATCAATTATACATGCATGTGAATTTCGTACATCGTGCCTACTCACGTACTGATTAAATGATTTTAAAACCCCAGCCTGCCTAGGGTCCATATTACTCCCTCCCTCTCCCTGTATTTGTCCACTTTCATTTTTACACACCTTCCAATGTACTTCTTTAATCCATTTTATCTTGTAATTTGTATATTAAAAAATTATAAAAATTATATATTAATAATCTATATGTTAAGACAAATCAAACAAGATCACACATGGCTATATTTAGGCTTATACATTGATAGAATTTGATGAGTCAAAGTGCTTAGATGAACAGTTCCAAAAGTCAAATGTGGACAAATACAGAGGGACGGAGGGAGTACAAATTTAGGCCAAATAGCTCCGGTGCCCCCTGTGGTTTAGAAAATTGGCACCAATACCCCCTCTATTTTCAAAACTTATTTCTAAAGTCTCCGTGGTTTCAAAATGCTGCACCCGTGCCCCCTCTAATCATTTTCCGGCCATTTTCCAGCAAAGAGGGGGCATTTGCGCATAATTTTTAAACCATAGGGGGCATTCGTGCCCATTTTTTATTTTTCGTTTATTATTTGTGTTTTGCTTTTTTAATTATTTTCTATTTCTTTTTGCTTTTCCTAGATTTTTTTCTAATTTATTTTCAATTTTTTATAATGTTTTAAAATTTTAAAATTTTTTTGTGTTTGAAATAAAAATAAAAAAATTAACATACTGTACATTGCATCTATTTGAAATTAAACATTTTCACTTTTTATTACGTACTTATTTGGAAAGTTCAAAAAGAAAAACCTAGAATAAAAAATAAAAAATATGGAAAAATAAATTGAAAAATAAAAATACACAAAAAAAGTCTGATACAAAAAAATGGACAAGCCCAAAAAAGTCCTTAGAATTGAGATGTTCGAAAAAGATATTCATTTTTATTTTTGTATTATTTTGTTTCTTATTTTATTCCTCAATTTTTTGAAATTCTCAAAAAAAAAATTATTTTTTCCAGAAAAAACAAAAATTGTTGATTTGAGAAGTACATATATATATATATATGTATATATATATATATATATATATATATATATATATATATATATATATATATATATATATATATATATATATATATATACCCCGGAGTACATTATATGTTAATTTTTTCAAACAAAAATAACTTTAAATTTTATGAACATTATAAAAATAATTTTAAAAAAGAACTTTATTAATAAAAGAAACAAATAAAGGAAAAAATGGAAAAAAAACAAAAAAAATAAGTGAGAAATAAATATCAGCACCGATACCCCCTGTGGTTTAGTAAATATGCACCAATGCCCCCCTTCTTTGCCGGAAAAATGGCCGGAAAATGATCAGAGGGGGCACGGGTGCAGTATTTTGAAACCACAAGGACTTTAGAAATAAAATTTGAAAACAGAGGGAGTTTTGGTGCCTATATTGCAAACCACGGGGGGTACTGGCGCTATTTGGCCTACAAATTTACAACATGAGTTAAAATCGTCTCAATTTTGAATAAAGATATACTTTGTCCAAAAATACTTGTCATATTACATAAAAAATCATTGATATTGACACTCCAAAAATTACTAGTTGCACTCCACTTCTTTTTTATATTTCGTTATTTCCCTAAATGCCCCTCAAGCACTTCATTTTTTGGGTACTTCACCTCACCACGACACCACTCCATTGTTCATAACAAAATTAAATTAGTTCATTATTGATTTATGTATCTGTTTACTAATTCATGCATTAATTTTTTAAAAAATATTTTTTTCACAGGTCCCATAATGGCCTTTTCACTTTTTCTATCGTTTTTTGAAAAAAGAGTATATGGTCTAAAATAATTATTTTCTCTGTTTATAAAAATTATATCATTCACTTTTTTTAACTAATTAACATTTCCCCCATTTTTTTTAAAAAATAAACTTACATTCAAAATAAGAAAATATCATTTTGAAAACATTATGGGCAAATATATATCACATCCCTCGCAATATGTAATTTATTTTGACTTTTTGAGCTGCACTGGAAAAATTTTGATGCTCAACTAAATAAAAATTACTACATTGCATATTAGTTTCAAATGATTTATTTAGATATGTCTTGCTAAAAAATTTGAAGTTTTATTTCATTGCATTAATGTGTAATACGGAGTTAGCATAATTATGATTAAATTTTATCCAGTTTGACTTGAAAGAAAAACATGAATTACTTAATTACATAAAAATGGGGAGAGCATATCTGTGTATTCAAAAAATATATTACAATTAAAAAAATAAATTTGAGAATAATTGAAAGGTGTTGATTAATCAAATATCCATTCATTGTATACTCATATACTTGGGAGTAATTAACTATGGAAATAGTAAAATAGGAAGAGTGATTGAAAAAGTAAAGTTGCCGTATTCTGAATAACTAGTGTATTTTATGGAGAGTGAAATAAAATGGTATTTGGGAGATTAAATCAAAGAATAAAAGAAATAGATTATAAGTGGTAATAATTGGAGTCATATTATCATTTGCCAAAAATGTAGTGGTGAGGGGCACTTTGGGGAAATAATGTAATATAAGAAGGAAATGGAGTGCAACTAGTAATTTTTGGAGTGCCAATATCAATAGCCTACATAAAATGTAGCGAAGTTTTACGTTTTGTCAATTCATTTTATTTGAATATTAATATAAAAATTAAAAAATTTACATATTGAAAGACTAAGCCAAAAACTCTTCAAAATAAGAACTAACAAGAATATTTTATTTTATTTAATAATCAAAGAAAGTAAAAAATAAATAAAAAAATTTGTAATTTTCGAATAGCGAACTATAGTGTTCTTTTAGAATTAAGTACTTTTAGAGCTTGTTCTCATCATTGCCTGTTTTGTAAAATGCATTGCCTACTTTGTAGAATGCACCATAGCGAACAAAAATGCAACATTTTTTTTTTAACAAGGTCGTCCATTCTTACACGAACCAGCCTATATATATGAAAGACATTATATTACCCACTTCGTCCTGAAATGATCTTTTCAGTTTGGTTTACGATGTTTGATTGAATTTATTTGTATTTCAATTTATTTGATTATAGGTGTAAAATTAAAAAATAAAAAAAACTCCCCCCTTTCTTGAAAATACTTTCGCCCTAATAATTTTCTACGCACCCCATAAAGTACTTTTACTTCCACCTAAAATGTCTGAAACACATTTCATTATATAGTTTACTACGGGTAGAAGTTGTTGTGAAGGTATTTTCGACATTTTAGGTTAGGGGTGTATACAAATTGAAGCAAATATATCACTGTTCGATTCGTATTCGATTAAAGTGATATGTATTTGAATTCAAATTCATATATAATTCAAATTTTAAAAAATATTCGTATTCTATTTGATAGATATTTGACGTATTTGAATACGTATTCGAATATTCGAATTCGAAAATATTAGTAATTGTTTTCTTAAAATATATTTCTTAAAGACATTAAATTATTATTTTATAATAATGTAAAGTGTAGTAAAAATATGTTAGAATATATATATAAATTTATTTATAAATTATAGTATTCGAATATATATAAATTTATATGTACAAAAAATTTAATATATTAAAATATGTACAAAAATATTTAATATATTAGAATATATATAAATTTATTTATAAATTATAATATTCAAATAACTCGAATAATAAACAAATCGAGTCTATTAATATTTATATTCAAATTCGAAAATAATTCGAATCTAAAGTATGATTTGTAATCGGATTTGAATTCGAATATAGCGAATACGAGTCAGCCTTTTCGAATACGAATCACGAATCGAATACATTTTATTTGATTTGCATGCACCCCTATTTTAGGTAGAGCAAAAGTATTTTATGGAGTGCATAAAAAACTAGGATGGAAGTATTTTCAAGAGCGGAGGAAGCAGGGAGTATATATATTTAAAAACTACATCAAAAAATTTACGGAACATGCAAGAGGTGACATGATTATGTTACTTTATTAAATAACTAACGAAAAGAAGTAAAGAAAGTGGTTAAAATTTATACAAAATCACCCTAAATAATACTAAAATATAGAAAAAAGTACCAAAATAAGAATTTCATGTTTTTATTCTCGAAACATGACTTTGCACTGTGGTAATGCGGCACTGCACATGTACCATTACTATACTTTTTGGTAATGTACATGACCATGGTTGGTAATGTAATTATATTTTAACTCCTATTTTGGGGGGAAATTATCGGAGTCCTTTTGTAGTATATTTTCAATGTTTTATTTTTAATTTTGTGTTTTTTCTTAAAATTTGATCATATGATATTCATTGGGAAGATCATTTTAGAAGGAACTTTATAATTTGTTGTTGACTTGTAATGGTTGGATGGAATAATAAGTCGATATGGATACTAGCTACTAGCTAGGATGTGGGCACTAGGCACAATAGCTTGTAGTCATATTCGAAAAAAATGTTTGGTATTTTATTAATTAAATAAAATTAATATTAAAAATTTATACAAAATTAAATTTATTAGATTTATCTTGTAAAATACTTTTATTTTATTTAATTAGTATATTATATAATTTTTATGTAATTGTGGATCAAAATTTGATTTTAATTAATTATAAAAAATCAACACTAAATAAATATTCTAAGACAAATGAAATATTTAATAAATGTTGGTTTATTTTGTACCTTCTCGTCGGAGAAGAAAGCATGGAACATTATTTTGGTCACCAATTACTCCGTATTATTCATTGCATTACGGAGTATTAAAGACCACACGTGCATGTGTGCAATGCAATCAAATCTTAAATTGGGCCAAGAACTTGTACCCATTGATGTCATTTAGAGCCCCATTGCCACTCGTAAGTTAAGAAAACTCAGTACTCATTAGCAATCAAGGTTTTAAAAAATAAATTACATATGGGTATATTTCACAAAGACTATCTTTTATGATTTCTTAGTTTACATTCACTCAAAATATTACGGAGTAACATATTTAAGTTTATTTATACTTAAAATATAATGTATCCAATAAATTCTACCGGAATAATATGTAAGAAAATTCACATTTTACACGTGAATCTTTTGACCATTATAGAACATTTCAAGCTCTAAACGTATTTTTTGCATTCCATTTAGGCCTTATTTGGCATCAATATTAGAGATTAGCATTAGCATTTTGAAAAGATTGTCTGACGACATCTTTTAGCATTAGCATTTTCAAAAATAATTTATACCGTTAAAATTTTATTCAAAATACTAATGCTAATCGAAACTATTGTTTCCACTTCAGACTACTTGAGCTATGCCCAACTTATTTTTTAATAGAAAATGATGAACCCATCTTTGAAAACTCTTGGGCACGCGTGTAACAACTACATAAAAAGTTTTATGAAGTAAGATATGACATGAGTATATTTAATAATCAAATGAGTGAAAATAATCAAATCATTTGAATAAATTTTGATGATATAAATAGTGCATGAGAAGAATATTCAATATTTGAACAAAGTGAGCACTTGAAAAGGAATAAATGAAACTCGAAGGGAAGTTCTTTTATGGTCTTTTCATAATCATTTCGTGAACCTTAATAGAAGTACAAAATTGGTAATATGTATTGAACTTTATAAAAATTAAAGAGATCTAACTATTCGGGCGGACGGTAGGAAGTACTTCATTCGTCCCTTAAAGATTATCACAGTTTGAATTTTTTGGGTCAAATTATGGTACCTTTTTATCACGAATTAAATATAGTTTAAATTAATTAAATATTATAAAAATTTGGTGTTTTAAAACTATATTTTAAAATAAACAAAAATTCCCGCGATGACTGAAAAAGTAAATGTAACAAATATTTAGAGACGAAGGGAATAATAATTAAGAGCATGTGCAATGGCAAGGAAGAAAGATGCCTTGCACTGCCACATCAACTTCTTCCACTCATATCATGGCATGGCAAGGACAAAATGCCTTGTTTGGTGAGGCATGAGTAGGGCTGTTCATGTTTAGGTCCAGACCGAAAAACCCGACCGAACCGATAGGTCCAGACCGAACCCGGACCGATTAGATTTCGGGTTGGTCTTCGGTCCGGAATTTTTAGAATTTCGGGTTCCGGTCTGGACCGGTCCATACCCGGCTGTAATTCGATCCAGACCGAAATGACCGACAATATTATTAACTCCGTATTTCCTCCCACCCTCCTCCTGTCAGATCTTATCTTCTTCAAGGAAGCCTTCTTGGAGACTTGGACAACATCTTCTACGACGTGTCCGCCGGTCACCCACTAAACTCCTCCTTATCCCGCCGGTCCTATTGCACCCAAACATCACCGGAAAATTTGCCGGGAAACGTCATATCGCAACAGCCGCCGTCCATGCCGCTGCCCAATCTGCTTCAGCCACCACACGCAGCGACGAGCCTCCCCACCACTCCCAAACACCTCCTGAGGTCCATACGACCCCATCGCCACCAGCATCGTGAGATTTGGATGCCAGAATCGCTGGGAATCAGTTGCGACCCGTCACAGCGGTTTCTGGGGGTTATTTGCAGATTCCGGCCACCTCCGGCAAATTCGACGTCGCGCACCCACCCAGGCATCTTCCTGACATCTTTATGACCCACCCTGACTCCTCAATTGCAGCATTTGGTTCGGGATTGCAAAACCCCCAATTTTCCACACCTAGGGTTTCACCGGTGGGGAAAGTTTCAATTCCGGCATGCCTGACCTGGATTCGGTCTTTTCGGTCTGGACCGGTTCGGTCCATAAGATTTCGGGCCGGTCCGGTCCAAAACCGACTACATTTAGGTCCGGTCTTTGATCTAGGTTATGGCGTAGTTCGGTTTTTGGTCCGGTCCGGTTCGGTTTTAGACCGATGAACACCCCTAGGCATGAGTGTGGCACTTCATACTACTTTTTTTCTTTTTTTAAAATAATTTTTAAAAAAAAAATTTATGAGAAAAAATTTACAAGAGAGTAGAATAATTTTTTAATAAAAATATTTTTTTTATGTTTAAAAAAATTTAAAAATGTAAAAAAGTGATTAAAAATAATGACTTGCCACTCTATTTACTTGCCACATGCTGACTGAACTATTTTTGATTGGTTAAAATGTTCCATGTCACCGTGTGACATTCCATTTTCACCTTGCCATTGTTGATGCTCTAAATATATACTACCTCCGTTCCGCTATATTTGTCCACTTTTAAATTTTGGAGCTGTTCATTTAAGCATTTTGACTCATCAAATTCTCTCAATGTGTAAGCCTAAATATAGTCATGTGTGATCTTGTTTGATTTGTCTTAACATATAGATTATTAATATATAATTTCTATAATTTTTTAATATACAAATTACTCCGTATAAGATAAAATGAATTAAAGAAATGAATTGAATTATTTTTTTCGTAACGGACCCGGGGTGTCAGACCGTCAGAGTTAATCTTTTAAGTAAAATTTGTAGAGTTTTACACTTTTACCTCTTGCACGTTAAAAGCGCAGACACGTAAGCTGATCTTGGCGTGCTTCTCCAAATCCACCATCCACCATCCACCACCAAAGTCCACCCATTTCACTCGTTCTCTGTGTTTCTTCCTCATTTCCTATTTAACTCCGCCATTTTCACGGTTTCTTTTGAATTTCAAACTTTACTCTTCCTGCTTTTTGAAGCTCAGCTGAGAATATATTCCTAATAAACAATGCCCATCTAAGAGAACCATACCATTATTCCATTTCTTCTCAAGCTTGCCCATCCCTTTCTGTTTCCAAGTTTCAATTTTTTTTGAACCCATCTCTCTGTGTTTTTTATTGCAGTAATTATATGAATATATGTTGTTGGGTTGTATAAATTGCAGCCCTTTAGGGTTCTGAAGAATCTTTGTTGGTGTGATTTGATTCCCGATTTGGGGAAAGTGCCCTCTGGTTCTTCGGATTTTGCAATGGTTTCTCTTCAGGATTCTCAGATTCACGCCGATTCCGGCGGAAGTAGCTTCAGCCAGACGCGGTCTTGTTACTACTTCACTCCGCCGCCGCCGTCTTCCGCCAAGGTCCACCGGTCTATTGGCCGTTCCATGCGCACCATCAGGTCGAATTTCTACCGGAGCGGATGTTCGGCTTCTGAGGAATCGGGGAGCGTGTCGGAGAATCTGACGGACTCCGTCGTCGATATGCGCCTCCGGGAGCTCGCTTGTGAACCCGCCGTGAAAAGGTCTTCGTGTCTGGAAGAGGAGTGTTTGGAGATCTCGCAGGCCTTCAGTGATTTCTCCGCTTGTAGCAGCGATATTTCCGGCGAATTGCAGCGGCTGGCGACCGCGGATCCGGTTGCGAGCCCGAGCCCGAGCCCGAGCACGAGTGCCCAGCCCGAACCCGAACCGGAGCCATGTCTAGGGTTTCTGCAGAGAGAGACGTTCTCGACTGAAATAATCGAGAACATATCGCCGGAGGATCTCCTTCCGACGGTGAATCTGTGCGTCGAGGGTTTGAAGTCTTCGTCAGTGGCCGTGAAGCGATCTGCGGCGGCGAAGCTGAGGCTACTAGCCAAGAACAGGGCCGACAACCGGGCCTTGATCGGAGAATCAGGCGCGATACCCGCGCTCGTACCTCTTCTCCGGTGCTCCGATCCCTGGACTCAAGAACACGCCGTCACCGGCCTCCTGAACCTCTCCCTTCACGAGCCCAACAAGGCCGTCATCACCTCCTCCGGCGCCATAAAATCTCTGATTTACGCGCTGAAAACAGGGACCGAAACGTCCAAACAGAACGCCGCCTGCGCTCTGCTGAGCCTGGCGCTGGTCGACGAAAACAAGCTGTCAATCGGCGCGTCTGGGGCCATCCCGCCACTGGTTTCCCTTCTGATCAACGGATCGAACCGCGGCAAAAAGGACTCCCTAACCACGCTCTACAAGCTCTGCTCAGTGAAGCAGAACAAGGAGAGGGCAGTAATGGCAGGCGCAGTGAAGCCGCTGGTGGAGCTGGTGGGAGTGAACGGGAGTGGGCTTGCAGAGAAGGCCATGGTGGTGCTGAACAGCTTGGCCGGGACTGAAATGGGAGGAGAAGCGATAGTGGGAGAAGGCGGGATTACGGCGCTGCTGGAGGCCATAGAGGATGGCTCTGACAAAGGGAAGGAGTTTGCAGTGCTGGCGCTTCTGCAACTGTGCGGGGACAGTGTGAGGAACAGGGGATTGCTGGTTAGAGAAGGTGGGATTCCTCCTCTTGTTGCCTTGTCCCAGAACGGAACTGCTAAAGCTAAGCACAAGGTTAGCTTTGCTTGATCCATTCTTTTTTTACTCTCTTGTCAAACTGTAAAACTCTTAGACCATGTTTGGTATCTGGTACAGAATACAGAGTAAAGTAAAATAAAATGAAACAGTTTAAAAAAAACTAAACAAAAATCCATGTCATTTTCCTTTGTTCTGGTAAATTTCCCTGAAGTAAATGTTCAAAAGTTGACATTTCATTGCTAATTACTACATAGCATTGTCAAAACCTGGAAAACTAATCTTCTGGAGCATGATGTGGGAAATGATATTTGCACTCCTACCTAAAATTGGAGTGCTAGTATTATTTTTACTGTCAATAGGGGAAAAAAAATAACTCCCCTTGCCTACCAAACACATGAAAAGAGGAAACTTAGGAATTTGGAGAAATGTTTTTCTTGTCTGCCAAACAGTGCCTTGAAGTTGAAAATAGTATGAACATGAATAGCAATCTTTCTTAGACTGTTTGGTTGACTTCTCATGCTGAAAAACATCTTATCTTGAGCTTTTAATTGGGTCGATAGACGTACTGTCTTTCGGTTATTCACTGTTTGAGAAAACTAAGAAACGTAAACGTAAAATAATAGTAATAAATAAAGAGTTATGCTAGGCGTACACCACTGGTACACCAGTGTGTTACAGACACATACAAACAACAATTGTCTCTGTCTCCACAGGCAGACAATTTGTGTGCGTAAACCAAAGCCTAGGATTTTTGTACATTGAAATGATTTTGCTGGAAAAACATATTAAAATCTGGAAACACAGCTTCTGAATCTGGGCCTATTCCAATCAGACAGACATCTGGTTTGTTGAGAGTGTGAAAATCAAATGACTGATCTTCATGATGATGGTTATGATGATGATGGTGGTGGTGTTTTGTATGATTTGTGCAACTTTAATTGAATACTGAATAAATAAATGTTGTTTTCAGTGGTTCTTTCAGTGATTGTGACTTATCATATGTATCAATGCATGCATGCCCCCTCTTCTTTGTTTCTTTGGGTGCTTGCTAGCTGTATATTTCTGGCCTCCTTTGGTGGTCTCCTAATAAGACATTCCAATATTGAATTAAATAAATAGGGAGTCAATAAATGAATGAATAAATGAAAGACATCTTATATTATTGGAAGGGCCTACCTCAACTCATGCATCTCATTAAATCATAATCATGCAGATGAAATCATAAAAACACTTCAGAGTTGTTGAATTTATAACATGGGCTCTACTACCTCCTCTTCTTCTTCTTCTTTTTCCTCCCATGAATTTATACTTATTACCATGGAGTTTTGGGTAGTAAATGTAGTTTTGAATCAAGGGTCTTACGAGAACGTCTCGTTACGTGTACACAACTTGATCCCACCAGGCCCAAACGAAGTTGGGATTGTGAATTTATAGTTCTGACTAACGTATAGATTTTGTACCCACCGATCCCTATAAATCTTGATTCTGAAATTCTAATCGTTTTTTTTTTTTTTTTGGTTTTTGTTTTGACAGTCTGAGATACTTCTTGGTTACTTGAGAGAACCCAGACAAGAAGCATGAGCATCAACACCTAAGGGACTGCTGCAGTAGGGGTATTCATTGTCTTTAGAAAGTGGTTCATTATATGCACAAGGTTACTTCTGGCTTGAAGTGTTTGTACAGAGTGGCTTAGTTCTTTGTTTATAGGAATAGATAGGGTCTCCTCACCTTTTTTAAGGTACTAAACTACTTGTTCTGTTTTGGGTTGGTGAATAGGCTTTTTAGGGCTTCTTTCCCATCTGCAATTGGCATTTGCATGTATGTATTGGAGGCGCCTAATTTTCCTGGGTTTTTTTTTTGTCTGAGAATTTGGCTGCTCATCCTCTATTTCTGCATGAATGAAGTCCAGATTCTATTAGAAATGTTACTAATTGTGGTGTTCTTGTTAATGTGAGATGTTGTATTGATCACTCTCTAGAGTCATGTTCTGTGTTTTACAGACATTCAGTCTTTGTCTGTGGCAAAGAGATATATAGTCATTTTTGGTTTATATATGTCAAATACTTGGTGTCAAATGTGGAGGGTTTCTAGTTTTTTTGTACTCGGTATTATGCTACGTTCGGTGTCTATGGAGGTTATGTTATAGTGTTATACTTTCACCACAGATGACATCAAAGTTGATATGTCAGAATCACTATTTTTGCAATTGACCAAAGTCAACTAATTTTGGAGGTGCAATTGAAGGGTGTATGGGGTTGGGTTTGAATAGAGCCGGATTGGGGGTTTATTGGAGGTGTAAAAAGCATTAAATTTCCTAACAGAACACCGTATGAGTCTCAATTGAACGAGTGTCGTATTATGATACCAAAAATGGTTTTAATATAACCTTGTCGATATTAATTTTATTTAATTAATGGTCACAATTTATTAATTTTGACTATAAAAAATCAAAATTGCACAAGCATCTTGGGACAAAGATAGAATGAATTAAATCAAAGTGATTTAAAAACTGTTTTGTTCTCCCCCCCCCTCCCCCCACCCAATCCTACACCTCCTCAAAACACACATTCTCTTATGTATTCCCTTTATTCTCTTCTTGAAATTTAAAATGTGATATAGCAGAATAATTTAATTAAATAGATATATGATGGTGTTGTTATATACAGTCTCTAAATGGTTATATCCACATTTTTCACCTAATTTGGTTAAATCCACACCCATTATTCCATTAATACAAATTTGATATTGGTACGGATTTAGCAAAATTAGGTGAAAGGTGTAGATATAACCATTTAAAAAGACGATTTAGCAACAACCTTTGGTTAATTAAGTCACCCTGAGATTTAAATCATTTTGAATTAAATCAAAGTGATTAAAAATAATGTTTTGTTCTCTACCCCTCCCCAAAACATACACACATTTTCTCATCTACTCCTCCCTTTATTCTTTTCTTGAAATTTAAAATGTGATATAGCATAATAATTGAATAATTTAATTAAAAAGATTATATGATTTGGTTAATTAGATAGAATATATTTGATTATTACATTTACTATTTCTTATTGAAAAAAACTGTAACATTCTTTCAATGATTTTTTTTCTTTTTGAACCCGCAGAATTAAGTTTCCTATCACGGTTAAGACTAGGACTATGATTGTTATACCTTCTATAAAATGGGATGTTTGTACTTAGATATGAATCAATTAGTAAAAAAAGTATCTCTTCAACACCATAACTTCTATTTCCCTTTCTTCCCTCTTCTTCTCCAATTTCTCTTCCACTTATTCGTGAAACTCGATAACACTCAAAGTCTTCCCTATTTTGATTTAATGTGTATATCGATACAATCTCGTTTCATCTACTTTTATTTCAAAAATGTTATTAATCCTATTTTCTTTTCTCACAAATGCCCACACATATGAGAGGGAAATTTAAAAAAATGGTTTGGAACCATAATTCATGAACCATTGTTGGAGGTATCATAGGACCAAATGTTATGGTAGACCTAACGTATACATTATTTCATGTGAATCTTTATATGAGTGTGGTAAAAAATGTTTATTAATTGCCATTATAAACATTTTTTGAAAAACATGGGCAAAGTGGGTTTTCCAAGATTGACTTGTGATTTTAGGGATTTCTTTTTGTATCATGAGGATTCTAAATTCAATCCCAATTATGCCCTCACTTTGTTGTGTAGCTCTTTCATTATGCAATGTTTCATGTTTGTTGGTGGTGGCCCCTACCTGCAAAGCTCACCTTGCATGCACGTACGTATGTATGTGTGAAAAAATCAACCATCTCAATATTTTAATAGATTACAAAACATATATATGAAAATATATTCTATTGTAATAAATTCAATAATATAATAAATTTTTTTCCTTTGTCGTCATTTCTCGAACCAAACATAGCGTTAAACTTTCGTTTGGAAACATCTGTTATAATTAACGTTAATATTTTAAACGTTTTTATGGTGCAGATTAAATTTGAAAATGTTACGACTAAAATTTGTTACTCGTATTAGAAAGTAATTCTTAAATGGTGACGTAAAATGGTAAACTTAATGTCAAACGGGTATACTACTCTCTTGCCCTCATAGTAGATGTTTAATTTTTTTTGTCTATCACAAAATAAATTTTTTCACCTTTTATTTTTTCGTCTAATTAAAGAAACATGCAAGTCACAACATTTTTTCCTCTTAAACAAATTTTACAAGCACAATTTACCATTTTTTCTAAAATCTTGAACTTTTTTTTAGATATAACAGATGAAATATTCCCTCCGTCCCAAAATATTTACAACGTTTGCTTTTTCAGCAGTCGCGGGAACTTTTGTTTATTTCTACGTTTTCATTGGTTATTTGATAAAATAAAATATTCTTGACACCTCTTATTTCGAAAAACATTTCATGTAGTTTTTTGATATGTAAATTTTATTTTTTCTTTCTATACCAACATGTAAATAAAATGATTTGAAAAAACTTGATATTTTACCTCAGAAATACAAATATGGCAAATATTTAGGGACGAGAGTATTATTTTTCCTTATCCAATTGTGTCACTCTTAATGTGCATTGGCTGGCTGGGCAGGTGATGCTTTGTCTTGCCGTTTCCTGGCCCATACTCTTTTGACTTCGGAAAATGATACAAGCCCAAAAAAGGGAAGAATTTTAAAAATATCAAAACAAGAATCATACATCTTTTTAGACTAAAATAAAAATTCGCATTGTCATTGTTATACTATCACACTCATCATATCATCACATTGTAATTGTCACCTACCACCGCCACACTGCCATCCGTCGTCGTCGGCCAACTGAGTGCCGCCGTGGATCGCTAACTGTTGACTCATCACACTCACATATTACACAGTCATTATTTTTCCATCACACAGCCAACACATACTCTTACATTATACTGTCATTATACTCTATTTTGATCTTTACAGACTTAGGACTCATATTTTAGTATTTTTATACTTTTTTACTCCTATCCAGGTAGATTTCTTCAAAAAAAACTTGGGAAAATGTTAGTCACGAATAGTAATGTTACAAAATTAAAGTTTACAATTTTGTTATATGTGAACAAAAAACAAAACAGTCTTAAAGAATTTAAAAATGAAAACGTATATTGTGAGTTAGTGAGTTTTGTAATTATTTTATTTGTGACTCTAGAATTCCCCACAAAACTTGCGGCAAACTTTGTACTCCAAAGGAATTACATAGAGTTTGCTATTAACTTTTTTCGTCCCGGAATATTTGTCTTTTTGCAGTCAACTAGGGGTGAGCAAGTACCGAACCGATACTAAAATTTCCCGAAAAAACCGAGAATACCGAACCGAAAAATACCGAACCGAAAAAGTACCGAGAAAGAACCGAACCGTACCGAACCGAATGGTCGGTACGGTATTCGGGAACGGTACGAGGTGACATCCCATACCGAAAATCTCGTACCGAACATATATACTAAAATATTATAAAAATAATACCCCGGAGTAATATTTTTATATATTCCTTCACAAAATTATAACTTTTTTTAAAAAAATTGGTTCAAGTGTTATTATGTGTAAATTATACTTTTATTTGAGTTTTAATTATTTTGTACGAGCATACAAGTATTCACAAAGATTCAAAATACTCCTTTGTTGTCATTCATTTTTTAGTTTGTGAAATATAAACTAAGTTTTTGATACGCATCTCTTGCATTTAAATATTCATTTTTCTAATTTTTCATGTTTTTATTTAAATTCACTTTTAATTTTCAAAAATAAAAGGGTATTGTTAAATTTTAACATGTAAAGTATGTATGTATCTTCATCCCGATTTATACCGAAACCGACACCGAACCATTCTGAATCATACCGAACCAATATTTCGGGATCGGGATCGGTACGGAGTAAAATCCCATACCGAACCAAAATATTTGGTATGGTATGGTATCGGTACGGGCTAAATACCGTACCATACCGTACCATGCTCACCCCTACAGTCAACCATAATCAAAAAGTGATCTATAATTAAAAAATTATATGATATATTAATTACATAAAATAATATTTTGAAAAGATTTTATAAGATAAATCTAATAAATTATTTTTATATCAATATCTAGTAATATAAATTTTACTTAATTTATGATCGAAATTTATCAATTTTGATTGCAAAAGGTCAAAGGTGGACATATACTCTGAGACAAAGATAGTATATACTACATTTTCTTATTTCAAAAGTGAAAAAATAATGCTAATACTCTCTGAAATATGGGATGGTATACCATATACGAATACTCTAAAATTATATAATTATCACTATCGCAATGGGAAATTTAATATTTTGTAACAATATTCAATTTTCGGGAACGCTAATGATATGATAAGTTTGGGTGAAATCTCAGTTTTTGAGTTATTTGTACTCCATCGGTCACAAATTAAGTTATATGTTTATTATTTGCAGAATTAAATTTTATTCATTTGTTTCTTATTTTTTTATTCATTTGATAAAATAATATACTCATCTCACCTCTTGTTTCGTAGTGCTTTTGATATAGTTTTTTAGTATATAAACTTTGTTTTTTAATTCCGTCTCAATTCTGTAATAAAATGCATTGAAAATAAATTCAATCAAATATTATTATTATATCCAGACAATATAATTTCAATCAAATACCATAATTGTACAAAAATAGTAGCATTTATAAAAAAACTGAAATAAAATTAACAAATGCTTGGGTAAACCAAATTGTATCGAGATATCTGGCGTGGATAAAAAATATGAGAGATTAAAATAGTGCAAAAAAAAAGGGATTCAACTAAAAAAATGAAGAGTAAATTCCATAATTGGTCCTTTATAACATGGGGGTTTCCATCTTTAGTCCTCTATTATCAAATATACCCCCGTAGTCCTTTTTTTAAGGGTACCTTTCCACAAATGGTCCTTTTTTTTGATCTTTTGCCGTGTTGGTGTTAATTTAAAGGCTAGAAGTATAATTTGACGTCAACATTATGTCTAGTGACGTGTTCTGATATTGGTTAAGCGGATAACACAAAAATAATGACTATGATTGTGGGCTAGATTTCTGACGAAAGATCACATTTGTAGACTATAGTTGTCGTAAAAAACGACTGTAATTCACAAACGACGCAAACGGAACAGCCTTTGGAATTGTGTATGACAAAAAATATATATTGTCATTGTGAAATTACACATTTAGCCCTTAAATTAACACCAACATGATAGAAGATCAAAAAGAGGACTATTTGTGGAAAGGTACCCATAAAAAAGGACCATTTGGGTAATATTTGATAATAGAAGACTAAATAGGGAAACCTCCTTGTTATAAAGGACCAATTATAGAATTTACTTTATTTGATAATAGAGGACTAAATAAGAAAACCCCTCTATTATAAAGGACCAATTATAGAATTTACTCAAAAATGAATGTCAAGAATGGGATTCGAACCCATGCCCTTTCGGACCAGTACCTGAAACTGGCGCCTTAGACCAACTCGGCCATCTTGACCTGTTGTGAAGTTCGGTTCTCGGTATTTATTAAGGAGTACTCCGTATTTAATTGTAGTCTGCATTAAGACAAAGTGCATTATATAACTAGGAAAATTACACTAAAATACACCTTCCTTCCCAATATGTCTTTTCCAATTTAAATTTTTGTAGTCAAATATATGAACTTGACCATCAATTAAGTAAAATATTAATTGACACTCAACTCTTGAATATTTTGTTTTGTTGAATTGTGTTAACTTACATAAAGGAGGTGGAAGCTGCCTAGGTCCGGTGGTTATAAGGGATGATGGTGCTTGGAATTATTGTGATTGATGGTACACCATAAATTCTCAAAATGAACTAAAGCACAATCTATATGGTGCCCTAAGGCCATCTCCAATGGGATGCCCAAAGGAGATGCTCAAAGGAGAGAGAAGAGGATGTTTATAGGTGCCACTATTGGAGATAGATGCTTAGAGTAGGTGTTCAAAGAAGAAAGAGAGTGAGAGATGCTCAAGAGAGCATCAGATGCTAGCATTCAAAATCATGTGTGCATTCTTTTATTTTTTTGTAAAATAAACTTTTTTTAATAGTGTATTCTCTTTTTAATGTTTTTTTTCTTTTCATTTGTGTCTCTTTTTTTCCCCGGGAAAAAATCTTTACCATTTTTTTATACAAACCTATTTTCCTAAGTTTTTTTTCTTTTCTTTTTCTTAACTTGTAGTGATACCATAAAAAATTGTTAGCCTTGGTTTGCCATAAATCTGTTTGAAATAGTCTTTCATTTGATTGAGTAAGATGTGCACAAAATAAATAAATACTCCATAAAAAATATGACACCCTATTTTATTTTTAGTAATACCACCGTGCCTTTAATTTTTTAATCAAAATTTTTTAACAATAAAAAACTCATTGATAATATTTTTAATTATTTACACTATTTTTTTCTTAAAAATCTTTTAATTAATAATTAATTACTCCATATTTAACACTTGTATATATAATACAAAAATCCATAATTAATAATATAAAAATGGCATTTATATGTGAATAGGATCCACCCAAGACATCTCAATGAGATGTCACCATTAAAAGATTTGGATGTTCAAAGAGATGCTCTAATACTATCTTTAAAATAAAGCCTACATTTGAGCATCTAAACAGAGATGCTACCACTGTGGATGCTCTAAGAGCAACATATAAAGAGTATTAAGTATGAATAATTAAGATTACAACTCAATGAAGCAGTGTGCGTATCAAATGATGTTCAATTCTGTAAATGCTTCAAGCTCTGTATTTGATCTAAATGTATTAATATTGCTCTTAAGGTACAACTCAGTCAGTACCCAAAGTATTATAAATAATTCTTACGTGGTTTTGACCTAATGTTTATTTCTTGAATCTTAATACGGAGTACATCGGTAACATAAAAGATTAGACATTTTGCAAAAAAAAAAATACTTACTAACCTGAAGATACATGAAAAGGTTCATACTTTAGATTTGAATTTTAAGACTACAAAAATAACAATGCTATTTGTCTCTTCTACCAACTCTAAGATAGGAATGTGGTTCAAAATAGATTAAGGGGTGTGAAAATACTTCCTCCCCTTACCAAACCCAAAAAAAAAACATTTTATTTTTTCCCGGCCAAGAACTCATTTTATTTTACTATGAAGAAACCCCTAAGAAACAAGGGACTCAAACCGGAAAATTTGAGACGGGGGGACCTTCAAAACTTTCATCAGATTTTTCCAGATTCCTCCGAGGGCCTGGCAAACGGTGTTGATGAAGCTCATCAGCTGATGTTGTGTTGACGACGATCAATTGTTAGATCCCATTCCATTTCATCCGGCCAATTCTTTCCCCTTTTGCAATTCGAAAAGCAAATTCGTTTCTTTCTTTCTTTCAATTTCTTGAGCTGAAACAGAACCCTAATCTCTCCATACCTACCGCTTAATCATCTCTCGTCAAGTCCTTTTTTTTTTTTTTTTTAAATTAAATATAAATCCCTTCTTCCGCCATTCCTTCCCCTTAATCATGTGGCTTGCTGAGCCTGAACCCACAGTTCCTTTTTCATCACCGGCCTGAGCGATTGGTCAAGGGAAATGCCCCATTGTATCCTTCAACAAGTGGGTATGCCTCGAAATCCCCTCCTCTTCTCCTTTCTTTTTCATGTCATTTGCAATGCCTTGATTAATTCAAAGTTCTGTTAACATTTTTGTTCGTTTTTAGCTTTCCTCCGTAGGGATGGGGAGCTTCTCCGTTATTGTGCTTGAATGTTGAAATATATGATTATTGATTTGTGTTGAGATGGTAATCTGAGAATGAAGGATTAGTTATGGCTTCATTTTAGTGTTCTGTAATGGGATGGATGCCTGGGACAGTGATCTCAACCTTTTTTGTTGTGTGCTGCTCAAGGGGCGCATGCCCTTTGTGCTACGTGTAGCACGTCAAAGTAGTTATGCTGTATTAGGAACATTGCTCTTCATACTTGTGTGTAGAAGTAGAACCTTTGATTAAGATTATAAACCAATTTACAGGGTAAGGTTTGGTTAGACGTAATGGATTGCAATGTAATCAAATGGATATGCAGTGTAGATTTACACTAAAAATATACTCCGGGGTTTTTTTACGTTATATCTCACCAAGGTTTATGGAAAGCGACCCAAGTGTTTAATGCACATGTTGTGTTGTTGTCTTGTTGACATATAGAAGGAAGTATAATCTTACATTCATTTTGTACATTTTCATATCAAACTTCAGGCTTCATTTTTTGATTAATTTGTTTGAGCTTTGTTCCAGTGCAGTTCCTTGGCGGTTTTCACTTACATTGGAGGATAAGTTTCCATTAAAAAGGAGAAGGAAAAACTTTTTGGCGGTTGCGACTTGCGAGTGAGGGACTAGAAATTTGTGAAGAGTGGAGTTAAAAGTCGCTACATTTGGTTTAATTTGTTCTCAAACTTTTCGGTTGTTTGAGTCCCATACTTTTGTCTTCTCATCAAACTGTGGGGTTGAAGTTGGCTTTTACTAGGGACTTAAGCAGTTATACTTTTATAGCTGCAAGCCTGGGACTGCTGCAGAGTATATAGAACATGGATTCTCAGTCGGAAGAAGAGCAACAAGAGGATTACCTTTTCAAGATTGTTTTAGTTGGTGATTCAGCCGTTGGGAAATCAAATTTGCTTGCTAGATTTGCTAGAGATGAATTTTATCCTAATTCAAAATCAACAATAGGAGTAGAATTCCAGACACAGAAGATGGAAATAAACGGGAAGGAAGTGAAAGCACAAATATGGGACACGGCAGGTCAGGAACGGTTTAGGGCTGTCACTTCTGCATATTACCGGGGTGCAGTGGGAGCTCTTCTGGTCTATGACATCAGTAGACGACTGACTTTCGAAAACATTGGCAGATGGCTTAATGAACTTCAGAGTAAGTGGTTTCATGTTAACAATTGTTTTTTTCGGCTGCGCTTTATGTACACAGCATGTTGACCGGTGTTGTCAAATAGGCAGTGTACAAAAAACATTTTCCTGTCTTTTTACCTCGTCTAACCGATATTCCCTCCGTCTCCATATCAGTTTGACACTTTCTTTGACTTCGCGGAGTTTAAGAAAAGTTCTGAAAAGTTTAAGGTGTTTGATGAAAAGTGAAAATTGTGTGGTTGAAATTTGTTTGGAAGAGAGAAAAATAAAGTTATCCACGTATTCATTTCCTAAAAAGGAAAATGGAGAAGCTCGAAGTTGATTTTTATACATTCAAAAATAGATAGTGTAAAGTTGATTTGGAGACGGAGACGGAGTCACAAGTTTTGAAATAAAACTTTTTCCCTATTTTTCAAACAAAATCTCTCGAAATCTTTCCCAAAACATATTTTGGTCATTTGTGCAATTTCCTAGGGGTCACTGTACATCCAACCCCCCCCCCCACCCCGCAATGGGCGGGAGTGTTTGAGGCACTGAGTAATGTTGTTGTTGTGAAATTTCCTAGATGTGTTCGGGCAGTTTCTGCAACAACTGTTTTCACAGTTTTCAAAAAATGGAGAAAAAAATGTGGATCTAATAAAAAAGCTATTCTATGGTGCATAACAATGTTTTTTTATAAAAAAACAACTCGTATAAGACTTGTTTGTTTTGCTTGTATGACTTCACATGATCAGTCTCTTATTCAACTTGAGCGTTATTTGATCTCATGCCTTGCTTTGATAAATAAACCAAACCAAACAAACCCAATATATCGCTCTGAATTGTAGGGCCTTGGGGGGGGGGGTATGCCAACGTTACCTTTGCTTTATTTTATTGTACTCATTATCATATGTGTTGAACAGCTCACAACGACATGAATGTGGTAACAATACTAGTTGGCAACAAATCGGATCTCATAGATGCCCGGGAGGTCACGACAGGGGAAGGCAAAGCCTTGGCTGAAGCTGAGGGTCTGTTTTTCATGGAAACATCTGCTCTCAATTCCTCAAACGTATCCGAAGCCTTTCAAACGGTTGTCACTGAAATCTACAACATCTTGAGCCGGAAAGTCATCCAGTCGCAAGAGCTCAAACAGGACGACTCGGACCGGCTTGCAAGTGGGAAGACCGTGGTTTTGCACGACGAAGAACATAAAGAAGATGGCGAAGGACAGGAAAAGAAAGGTGGGTGCTGTTCATCATGATATCTGGGAGAAACACACTCTCATCATATGGTGATCAAGTAAAATTTTTACCCCTCAAACAATTAATGCAAGGTAATGTGTGAAAGTGCCATTTTCTTCTGTAAAATATAAACTGTAACTTTTTTTCCCCTTCCATTTCACATACTTTTAGCTGCAGGAGGACAGGCTTTGGTGCTCCATTTCTCTTCTCACAGCTCTTCAGAAGTTTCCCATTTCATTGTAAGGATAAGATTTCATTGTAGTTCATAATATAGTTTCACTCTATTGTAAATAATCTCAACTAGAGGTTTTTTATTTTATTAATTTTGGTGCGAGTGAAATTGGGTAAAGTCGGGTGAAACCGACCGAAGGGAGCATCAATCAACCCAACGGTCGATCAAATTCCCTGTTTTCTTCAACTTATTTTTTTGCAACTTACATAGAACTCCCTGTCCTCTTTGAAACTTCTTACTTTCCTTTTTGAATTGACCCTTTGCTTTCTTCTCACTTCCCTAATTTGGTGAATTATACAGAGTACTAAACTCAATGACTTTTTTACCCTCCTCCACCCAATTTCTCTCTCCTTCGTTCATCGTAACCCTAGATTTGTTTTTTATTTTATTGATTTTGATTTTGATTTTGATTTTGAATGGAATAAGATGCGGTTTTCGTTCGGTTTCTTGTTTTGGTTTTGGTTTCTCTCTAATGCATTTGGGGTGAATTTGAGGTTGGAGTAAAAGAAGAGGATTGAGGTTGAAGTAAAAGAGTTTTTAAATAAAATAGTTTTGAAAAAAAATAGCTTTTACACGTGATTCAAAGTGAGACAAGATTTTTTTTGGACAAAGTACAAATTTTGCCATTATCAGATTAAAGTATTGTTTCCCTTCCTAATTGCATTGCATTCAAGTATTGTTCCCTTCCTATTTGCGTTGCAATTTAGCATTGTTCCTATTTACACCTTATTCAAAAGGTTATTGCTAAATCCACCCTATATTTTGGCTATATTCACTTCTTTTGGTATCAAATAAACAAGTTTACCTTTAATGCTTGAAATAGGGAAAGAAAGAAGTGAAAGGGCAAAAGTGTCCATCTTTTATAAAATGTAGTGGACTTAGCCAAATAGGGGTTGGAATTAGCATCAAAATGAGATAAGTTTTTTGGGATAAAGTACAAAAATTTGTCAAATCCTTCACTTTTCATTCCCTGTTATCAATGTCCATTCCTAGGGCATAATTACTTAATTCTACTAACACCATATCACTTAAACAAGTGATTTAAACATATCATCAACGACAAAGTCAAATGTTAAAGAATCTAAGGTAATGTTCTCTTCAACTTATTTGTATTATTTATTACTTTTTTTATATAACGGAATTAGTTCAGATCAGAAACAGCTTTAAATATAATTACATTCATATCAGATCAGAACGTATTCCAATCAGATCAGAATGATTCGAATCAGGTGAAGACAACCTGGCCTAACACATTAGTAACAACACATTAGTAACAACAGTGAGGAGAGTAAAGACTAGACCAAAATAAATAACAACACTAACCAAAACACTAGTATCGAGGGAAAAAAATGATGATTTCAAAGTTCGAAGAATAGAAAATGATATGAAGTATAAGTGAATTTATCGACTGACATACTCATTGCTTAGTTTAGCTCAAACATTCAGACTGGCGGGAAACGTTCAACCATAGAGTACGAGAATTTTAAGGAAAACAATCAGTTAACAAAACGGAATTAAGCAATTTAGTTGTGTAAATTATTGTACTCCAACCGTCCCAAAACAAGTTGCTCGTTTACTATTTACAGAGTCAAAGTTCATTTACATTCTTTCACCTATTTTCATCACTCATTTGATAAAGATAATATAATCATGACACCTCTTATTTCACAGAACTTTTGATGTGGTTTTTAAATATGTAGCTTTTATTTTTTTAATTCCGCTCTAAGTTTCAAATGAATTAAAATGAAAATGAGTTCAGTCAAATATATCGTAAACCAAAACAAGCGATTTAATTTGGAACGGAATGTCGGAATGTAACGTTCCGTAGCCGAAGCCAGGACCATAAGATCTTTGGGTCGAGAGGTTATACACCCAATAATTTCTCTCCATACTTTCTGATGTGGGTACTTTAACATAGAGTTTATATACTTCAAAACGGTTTATTCAAGTATTAGTTCATTGTACAATATATTGAACTTCTCTTTAATTTTTTTGTAATGTACTTCGAAAAAAGAATGCCAACATGTTAAACTGCATCACATTCATTAAATTGTCACGATCAAGTTAACATAACGGCCTTGTTTGGGAAGAGTGTTTTTAATTAGTGTTAGCGTTTTGGATAAAATATTAACGATGTAGATTAATTCAGAAAATGCTAACCGTCGGATAGCCTTTTCAAAATGCTAACGCTAATCTCTAATGCTGATGCCAAACGGGACCGACAATAATAACAGCTGTGTGAGATTTATATTTCCTAAATTATTTACTCGTAATTTGTTATGTTTTGAGACGAGATAGAGGAGTTGACCAAAGACATATTCATAACAATTAACATAATTAACTGTTAACGGCCGTGGAGGAGAGGATCTTAGAAGGAAGTTATTTAAGAGAGGATCCAAGAACCAAGTTATTTGCAAATTTCTCTAGATATTTTTCATTTTGTTAATATCAAAGAAATTGAGAAATTGAGTGAGTATATGCTTAGGGTGTGTATTAAATCCCCACTTTGTAGGATTTTTTTTATTTTAAAAGTCAATGGATATTCATTAGAATTTTAAAAGACTAATTTACCTAAATAGGACTAAAACATAATGATTTTCTCAATATAGGACCATATATTTTTATTTCCCAAAGTAGGACCATTGGTCAGTATCTCTAAGTCATTATTCAACTAAATGTCCAGCATCACTTGCACTACAAGAATATGGCGTAATTGCAACGGCAGTTTCCGTTGCACTTTTTAAATATTTCCGTTGCTAATGGTGATTGCAACGGGATTTCCGTTGCAAATGTGCTGTTGCAAAAACCATTGTTGCAATTTCACTTCTGCAACGAAATTTCCGTTGCAGTATGTTTGCATCAGATTGTTGCAACAGAATTGCCGTTGCACATTGTTGCTACGGAATAACTGCAACAGTCATTCTGTTGCCACAGTTTGCTACGGTATTGCCGTGCAACATATTGCATCGGAAATTTGCAACTATATTTTCCGTTGCAAACATTTGCTACGGAAAAAGAGCAAGAGCAACTCCATTGCTAATATTTGCCACGAAAAAAAACAATCGCAACAGAATTTGGTAAAGTATGGACCGCAACAGAATGCTCTGTTGCAAAAATTAGAAAACCTACCAACCGCTTGTTTAGGGGATACTCAATTCTATACACAATCAATAGGGGATACTCAAACATTCTCAAACACATATGTATTCAGTAAAACTAAAGTTTCAATACTTTCCATAAAACAAAATAACCTTCATGTACATGTCAAACATCTGAATAATAATATCTTTTATATTCTTGAACATTAAAAAAATTAACCATTAGCTAAGATATAGGCACACTTCCATCACCATCTGATTCGTCTGCTCTACAAGGAATACGATCTCCAAACGATTTATGTATCTCGTTTCTCACCTCCCATCTCTATCTGCATATAGCTTTAATTAAGTAATTGAAGTTGACATGTTATATACAATTAACATATGAAACTAATATTATCATTTATAGTTATTAGTGCT
>OOIL02000116.1:853303-916129 GCA_900332095.2 Cuscuta campestris
ACATGAAAAATTCTTCAAAATAAAGTGTCAAGAATATTTTATTTTATCAAATAACCAATGAAAACGTAGAAATAAACAAAAGTTCCCGTGACTACGAGAACTTTAGGGACGGAGGGAGTATTTGTTTTGAACTCTGTTTTGAACTCTGATCTACCATTCATTAGTTTTTTAAGATATTTCAATTACCTTTTTCAAAGTTTTTTAAATTTCTTTTAGTTTCATACTTTTAGTTTTAATTACATTTGTTTTAGTTTTTTTAGTTTTGATATTTTTTGCAACGGAGTTAACGCAACTCGTTATGCCGTTGCAAAAGTTTAATAATTTGTTGCAAATTTTCTGCAATGGAAAAACCGTTGAAAAAATCTGTTGCAAAACGCTCCCGGAAAAAGGCGCCAAACTCCCATCATAATTGCAACAGATAAATTACCTCTCCGTTGCAAACAATACCGTTGCAAAATAGTTATGTTGCAAATTAAATTGCCGTTGCAATGTCGCAACGGAATAATGCCTGTTGCTGTATTTCTGTTGCAAAACTAACATTTTCTTGTAGTGTTGGACATTATTCTTCTGACTAGTCATTATTAAGTCCTATTTAAGGAATAAAAAAGTTTAAATCCTACATTGGGAAATTACTTATGTTTTAGTCCTATTCACTGCAAATTTCACATTTTAAAAAGTCATTTAAAATTTGTAGGTATTCAATTGAGACTTTAAAAAAATCTAAATCTAATGATATTGAATTTGATAGATTTTCAAGGATTGTTATAAAAATGAATTGTCATAGATTTTTAGCTTGAAATATAAATAAAAAACTTGTTTGCAAATCCAATCAAAAGCCCACGGATTTTGTGTGGACTCCAAGGGTCGGACTTCTTCCGCTCATCTTTTCGATCTCATCCGTCGGCCGATCTTCTTCTCTTCTTTCGCAAGAGCTCATCTTCTCGATGTCTTATATCTTTTGTGTTGTCTTTAATTTTTTATTGATAAAATTTGACATACATGAAAAATAGTTTAGAGATAATAATGCTTTTTGAGTCTCAAAGCAAATTTATTGCTTATGACAATGATCAATATATTTTTTTATGCTAATAAGTTTATAATAATAATAATAATGTTAAAAAAATAATTTATTTTTATAAAATAATATTATTTTTTAAGTTTTTGATCAATTTCATAAGTATAATTAATGTTAGAGTAATGTATACATTTTTAAAATGAATCAATGTATGCATAAATAATCCATGGGTTATAACTAATTTACTAGAATCCTATAAAATCATGTTGATAAAATACAGTAAAATCAATATAACTCTGCGTAAACTTAAAATAATCTATAGATTTTTAAAAAAAATCAACATATTCTAACAATCTATCATATTCTTATTTTTTAAAAAACATAAACCCTAAAAAGATTTTTCTCAAGAGGGGAAAACAATATGTGATGTAGGTCATGCAAAAAAAATACTCATTAGTTGAGGGGAATATGAAGAGAATGAGTAGGGATGCCCTAACATGCCTCCTCCACTGATCCTCCGTGGCATTGCCACATCACTTATGGTCTCGGATGAACATCGCCCCCTTGTCCCGTGAGAGGTTGGCGTGAGTGATGGGGAAGAGAGCAATGGCCACGGCCATGAAAGAAAGAAGCAATGTTTGATTTTTATATATATTATAAAGTTATTTTAATTAATTTTTCTATTGTAATGTCTATTTTGTTCATAATTTTTTATACGTATATTACTTCTTGATGTATAAGAGGCCATGAGGAATATTTTTACAAGATCTACTCAATGACACCAATATTGCATACTCCCTCCGTCCCACTATCTTTGTCCACTTACCTTTTGGCACACCATCCAATACACTTCTTTAATCCATTTTATCTTGTAATTTGTATATTAAAAAATTATAAAAATTATATATTAATAATTTATATGTTAAGACGAATCAAACAAGATCACACATGACTATTTTTAGGCTTACACATTGAGAGAATTTGATGAGTCAAAGTGCTTAGATGAGCAGTTCCAAAAGTCAAAACTGGACAAAGACAATGGGACGGAGGTAGTATATAATTTTGACATTATGTCACATATTTTTTTCATCCAAACATTTTCGAATTTTGCAAAATATGTTTTATTTTTATTTTTTAAAATGATTTCGTCCAAACACTTTCAAACTGATGGAACCGTGTTTCTTTGTTTTTTTAAGAATGAAACCTAGTTTTAATTATAAATTATGTTAACATTGCATTTTCTTTTAAATTAAGCTAGTTTATAATTTTTGTTATGTACGGAGTATAAAAAATCTAAAAAAAACATCTATGCAAAACGATTTTTATTTTAAGGTTTGTAGTCTTTTTTACGACACATTAAATATAGTTTTGGACAAATAAATATTATAAAAACAAAAAATCTATTATATAAAAAATATAAAAAAAATATTAAAATGTGATATATCAAATTGACATTATGCTCTGTAACTAAATATAGCTTTTTCACAATTTGTGATGGAAAGAGTGCATATTAATATGTTACATTAGAAAATTTGGGGGGGGGGGGGTAGAGCACAAGAACCCATGGAAAAGGAACAAGAAAACACACACTAGTATACGATAATATGAAAGGTACATTATTTGCATATAGTAAAATTCTACATTTGCCTGAAATACATCTCCTGGGATTACACTTGGTGAAATTGCCATACTTTTGCCTATTTACTTCTAACCGTTCAAGAAATAGAGTTTCATATATAAAAAAAAATTAAAGAAAAAAAAACACACACAGACACACACACACACACACATTGCACACAACTTTTCATTTCCAGTGTATCAGCTATATTCATGTTTGTGCCTCAGCCTATGTCAAAAGAAAAAGCTCTAAACTTCACTGAGTAATAAAAAAGGGGCTCATATAAGGGGATGGACCTCTCTCTCTCTCTCTCTCTCTCTCTAGCCTTTGCGTGTTCTCTATCGGTTGCGACATGCAACTCTCGAATTACCTTCAAACTGTACTCTCCACCTTCGGGGCGAGTTTTTATGCCGCGGGAAGTCTCCTCCTAGGCAGCAATTTCTGCGACAGTATAAAGATCAATATAAGCAGAGGGATATGTGATGAAACACCTCTTGTCAAAATACTAATTTTGGTCCCCATGACTTTGATGTCCTTGACATTTTGGGTCACTGAGGCCAAAATTGAGATTTAACCCCCGAGAACGATCATAAACTGCACATTTTTCTCTTATTATATTTCATTTCATGGTGTTTTGGGGGGATTAAGTGCATGAATTCATTCATGCTGACTAGCTTTGAAATTGGAGTCCAATATCTGCAAGTAGTGAGCATAAACGAAGCAGAAAGAAAGGGTTGTCACATCTCAGCAAAGAGAAAAGAGGGTGAAAAAAAATGTTTACCTCTAGTTGATATATTTGTAACACCATAACCACCAAGACCATCGAGCGAATTGTTCGATATGGCATCTGGCGATATACTATCAGGCCCATAGCCGAACGAGCTAGAAACATCGCGCAATGGAGATGATGAATACTGCGTTGGATCATCAAAGAACAAGCTTTTCCCAGGCCCATACAAGTTCCCCAAATCCCTGCTATAAACATTTTCTTTTTGAGCAAACCTTCTGCCACTTACAAAGCTATTACCTCCATTGTTGTAACTGATGATGTCATTCTCAAACGGGCCATTCTTTCCCGCATGGCTTGAAATTGAGGAGGAACCCCAAATTGCTCCAAGACTTCCTAAGCCAACAATATCGTTCTCTCTGTCCCACAAGTTCCAACTTGTTGAGTTCAAAACAGAACCACTTTGGATCGGCGTGTCATAACAACTTGATATCCCAGAGCTGAAGGGACTTTGGGTCCTCCCATATCCAATATTAGCACCCAAATTTCCTCTTTCCCCGAAGTTTGGCTGATTAAACAATGAATATCCGCTACGACCAACGGGAGTTGGACTATATCTCTCCATTCTTGATGCATAACCTCCTAGAGAACTTAGACCCTGACCAAGAGTGTATCCATTGAGGATACTGTTTACTCTGTTGAGACCAGAGTTATTATATCCAGTTAATGGACTACGGATTGGTCCAGGTGACAGCTCCTTAGGAACAGCTCGCTTGACCTCAACCATTTTCCCATTAAGTTCATGGAACATTTTGTGAAGAACTCTATCCACTGCTTCCTCCGAGTCATAAGTGATAAATCCAAAACCTCTTGGCCTTTGGGTGTTGTGGTCATACATCACTACGACATCAGTTATTGTCCCGAATTGATCGAAATACTTCTTAAAGTCACTCTCAGACACAGACGACGCTAATCCTCCAACAAAAATTTTTCTCGTTCGGGCAGAAACAGGGAGTATATTTACATTATTTTTGTTCGTGTAATGTTCATCTCTTGGGACAGCCTTCTTTGCTTCAACCTGGTGAGCAAATACTGAAGTGAGAAGCAGAATAAAGGAAGCTTCATTTTCAGAACACAAGAAAAAGGTAATGACCGATCATATGTACTTCTTTACCAACCAAGAAGCAGTATATATACTTCGTTCCACCGCGAGAGTTCAAGCAATAAAAAGAACATATGTAAAAAACTCGGGCTAGCTAGCAAAGCCTGTTCCCCGGTTCTCATTAATCGGTAATACATTCTAGTATTCTACAATATGAACAAAGAACTACTAGTGTCTTGTTTGGTACACATAAAGGAATAAAGGAGGAAAGAAATTAAACTTCAGTGGGAAAAGAATATGTGAGGAATAAAGGAGTTAAGATTACCCAATTTGGTTGATCAGAATAAGGGAGGAATAAGAAAAAAACAATACCTAAGTGGGGGGTGAGTTGGGTGGGGTGGGGGTGGTGGGGGGGGGGGGCAGGATTTTTTCCCATGGCAAGGAATCCCAGTTCCTGGGAGATCTCCTCGTACACCAAACTGTGGCCATGGAAATGGTTGCACAAAGTAAAAGGGAGAAAATCATGTGTTCTATTGTACCAAGCAAACCACTACTATTGTTCTCTTTAAACAATCTATCAGATAATCAAACTACCCGGAAACGTTTGTTGTCTGAAATATTGCTTATTACATTTAAACCCGTCCCTAATTTCATTCACACAATAGCTGTAACAATATCACCCTATTCTAAGATTCCTATAGCTGTCCTTGGTACTTAAAATCATTAGTGTCCTTATTGATACAAATTATTGAAGTAACCTATTAATTCTGCAACACAACCTCGTGTGTGATTCTTAAATGGCATTACTAAAAAATCCAAACCCAAAAACAAATATTTAGAAGACTAGGAGCCTTTCGGTAAGGATTTCTAGGCTGAAATATATAAAACCTAATCATGGAAAAGCATTTAAAAACATCGATTTCAGCCAAATAAGTGAAAAGGTTTTTGTTTTTGTTTTTTTGTTTTTGAAAGAGCAATGGGGCAATATATTGAATGTGTCACCTACAGTTCTGCCATCTATAATGTGCTTCTCCTTGACAACTCTTTCAGCAACAGAGGAATCCTCAAAAACAACAAAACCAAAACCGCGGGCGCGGCCTGTGGTTCGATCCTTCATGATCACCGCCTCAACCACTTCTCCGAATGTCTCGAAATACTCTCTGAGTCTCCCCTCGCTGGTCTCCCATGAAATCCCACCAACAAACACTTTTCCAGGATCCATTGCCGTCCTGAACACCACAATCAACACGAAATGAAGCAATTTCCAAACACACGCATTCCGAATCCTTTATGTCAGAAAGGATCCAAGCAAAATCAAAACAAGTCTACAATTCAACAGCAAGTTTTCATACAACCATCTCAATTCTCAAAGAAGAATCAAATCCCTCATCTTCAAAGACATCAATCCAATGAATAAATATCTAAATGCACATAAACCCATCATCATCAACAAAAACATCACAGGAACGGGAGAGATTTGCAGGAATTCAATCACACAGAACAAAACAAAACAAAACAAAAACAGGACCAGATGATCATCAGTTCAAAACAATCGGGAAAACATCTATACGATGATCAATAATCAACGCAGGCTCATCGGATTTACCAGATTAGGAAGACAGGCGAAAGAGTGGGTGGTGGGGGGCTGGGAGAATTTTTCAAGATCTGAGGAAAAGCATATGCGGCGAGCAGAGGGCTGGAAATGCCCTCTCTTTTCCTCCCGCACCTTCGTTGTTTATTCCCAACTTCAATGTTCTGGTTCAATCATTCGGGTGCATTCTAACACAGGTCGATATATATATATAATACACACGCGCAGGGAAGGAGGAGAGAGAAATTTATGTCATCAATGGCGATAAAAGGGAGAGAGGATTGTGTGTGGCTCTCCCTACTCAAAGCTCACATGCACAAAATGTGGAGCTCAAAAAAAATGAAGAACAATATATTATTGACATATATAGTCTCCCATATAATTTAAATTGTATGTTGTTGTTTACGAAGTACTTCGTAGTTTTGTTCAAAGTTATATTAATTTTTTTTTTGGAAAATTAGTATGAAATTAAAATATAAAAGTTATACATTTAAAAACTACATCAAACGGTTTAGAAGATAAGAGGTGATAAAACTATATTAGTTTTGTGTTTAATTTAAAAAAAATTGAGTTCCCAAAAAAAATTATTCTGTTAATAAGAACAGTTATTTAAATTATTCTTCAGCTAGTCGAGAAGGTATTGTCATAGGAATAAATTCAGGTTCAAACCTGACAACGACGATAAAGAATGACGATGCTATGCTGAGATTCTTGCACTATCAAGGGGGCACACATCACTTCTTGGGTCAAGCCCTTACGAATTTGTTTTTTTTAATTTCTTAAAAGGTCTCATACTAATGAAGTTGTGTAAACCATTAAATATTGGTTCTCTTCTTTTTTCGGTGTGGGACTACGTTGCATTTCCAATAAACCTCCTCTCAAACTAGAACCACACAAACTCTGACCTTCCCTCCAACAGTAATCCATTTTTTATCAGCTAACCATATTGCGTTGCTGCTACACCTTTCACGGGACACGCCACCCGACCTTATGTTGGAGAGACTTTTGACGCAAGACTATTTGATCCGTCAAATTATCTTGTACCACCGCTACAACATCGCGGGACATGTTGCCCGACCTCCTCTTGCTTGAAAGATTTTCGATATAAGGCACCACATGTAGATCCCCTTTTCGTCTTGGTCATGTTGTTACAACGTCACACTGCCCGCACAAACCAGGATTTCGATACCACATGTTGGGACTACACCTAACCTCACTTCTTGTCCGAATATCTTGTAAGTTCTTTTAAAGGTATAGTATTTTTTATTTATAAACAACGTAATATCTAATTAATTGATAATCAAAATTTATCTAATTTAATTATAAAAAATCAAATAAGACAACACACTAGAAAACGAAGGTCACGTCTTCTTCACCTGATCTGATTGGTACTGATTTGATTGGAATAAGTTCAGATATAATCTAGTCTTATCTGATCTGATTTGATTTAATCTGAATGTAGTTATATTTAAAACTATTTCTGATCTGATCTGATCTGATTCCAATAAGAATAAGTAATAAGTAAAAAAAATAAGTTAGGGAGAACATGACCGAAGAATAGTTACATTTTAAAGTAATCAACAAAGGTTCATTTCTTTAGACAACAAAAGTTATTACTACATCCGTCCATGAGTATTTGTCCAATTTTGACTTTTTTAGTCAAATATTTTCAACTTCTGACATATAATTAAATAAAATATATATTGTATTTTAATTCGATAAAATAATATTTTAAAAACATTTGATATAATAAATCTAATGAAATTATTTTTGTATCAATATTTAATATCATTTTTATTTAATTTGAGGTCAAAAATTAATAATTTTGACTCAGAAAAATTAAAAGTTGACAAATACATAGAAGCGAAAGAAGTATTTATTATCATACTCTGTATTATGACAACAACGCATTTAGAGCATTAAGGTGCATTGTTTTCAAAATTGATTATGTGTATTAAACTAAACACACCTCCCCAAACCCCCATTTACCCCCCTTCCTCCCACCTTGGATTGTCGATTGGCAACAGTATTTATTGTTATCAATAGATAATTTGTTGTAACAAAGACACTGAAACCAAAGGTTTTTTTAGAAAATTAAATGATAAAAGTCATCTATTTTTTAATGATACAGAGCAAGTATTTGTTATTATAGTATAATACTCCCTCCGTCCCATAAAATCATTCTCGTTTTGACTTTTAAAAAAATTAAAGGGAATGCATTTTGGTGTTGACTTTACAAAAATGCCCTTAGATGTGATGAACAAAAGTAGATGTGATGGGTAAATTAATAGTAAAAGAGTGTGATGCGATATGTAGGTTAAGAATTAGTAGATGTAAAAGTAACTTTTAATTAATAAAAATGAAATTTTTTTTGGAAGAGAAAAAAAGAAAGAAGAGAAGTGTCATGGGACGAGAGGAGTAACAAATATTGTTGTCAAAAGAATTAATGGGCATCAACAAAAGGGTGTCCTATAAAAGTGTTTGATAAGATGCTAGTTAGGCAAATGGCCTAAGAACCAGCTAGTTGAAAACGTACGCTATCAACCATTTGGAATCACAGTTCACACGATCTTATTTTTTGTCCGGATCCCTATCATTTTCATTTTTAGTACTCTATCTTTCCTCCTAAAATAATCTTTTCAATCAATGTTTACATAAATTTTCAATAATTATTTCATAAAATAATATATTCACGTCAGCTCTTAATGTATGAATAAATTCTCAAAATGGTACTCAATAACTATGTATTTTCCCAAAATAGTCCAAAAGATGAACTAATTACCGAGATAGTATTCGTTAATTGAAAATAATGTTCAGTTTAGTCCCTAGACCCACCATCAAAATGGTGTCAAAACGACAGTAAAACTTATACTTATATTTTAAAGTGATCATTTTTAATCAATTTTTTTTCTAAATTAGTCAATTTTTGAAATAAAATCTCATAAAAAAACGATCACCCGACTTTGCTCAAACATCGCGAATCAATTAAAAGGGAAGAATTTTGCTTTGGTTTTTTAAATTAAATGAATTTTTACATTGAAAATACACTAATTTGAAAAACATCCAATTATATATGATCAATTTTGAAATTTAGTATCAGTTTCAATGCTGTTTTGACGCTGTTTTGACGACCGTTAGTCGGGAGACTAAACTAAGCATAATTTTCAATTTGCGAGTACCATCTCGATAATTAATTCATCTTAGGGACTACTTTGGAAAAACACATAGTTATTGAGTACCATTTTGAAAATTTACTCATTTGGTATTTCTATCATCTAAATTTAAATTTTATTCTCAAAATGGTCATTTTTATGCAATTAAATGTAAAATTAAAGCAATACATTTACTATATACATAACTCATTAAATATTAAAAGGCTATAAAAAAATTTTAAATTTCGAATCAAATACAAATCTTTAATTAGAAATACCCATTTTGGGAAAGTATTTTATTTAAAATTATCATTTTAACAATTTATTCTAAGTTTAGCTAATAAAAAAATACCAAAATACTTCCCAATTAATGATCATTTGAGTAGCATTATTTACAAAGGACAATCTAAGGAATAAATTTTAGTTATAAAGTATGTAGGTAATTAAAATTAATTGAGGGCTGTTCTGGAAAAACTACTTTATAGAGTAGACTATTTTAAAAATTTACTCAAATTAAAATAAGCTTAACCAAAAGATGTTAGTGAGATCTACAACCTAAAATCATCTGATAAGTAAATATAGTAACAATTAAAATATTGAAAAATATAATTTAAAATATGAATAATTGAAATGTGAACTTGTAAAGAGAGCCCTTAGTTCAAGGATAATTGCACCTTTGCAATATTTACGGGGTATGTTTTTTTATGAGTAATTTTTTTAAAAGATAAAAGTTAAAAAAAACTTGTATACTTGTAGTTCAGAGTTACTCCCTCCCATCCTTTTTATCTGTCTAATTTACTTTGCGTGGTAAATATTTAACTAACTATATATATAAATAAACAATGAATTAAAATATAAAAACTATATTAATATAAAATTATTGGTATTTAAATATACTTTTAATGTATTATTTGTAAAACAATTCTGATCTGTTAATATATTTTAAGAGATATTGTTAATCAAACATTATAATGGACAGTCAAATAGGAATGGAAAGAGTACTCCAAATCAATTATGGAAAAGAGAGAAATTAAATACGGAGTAATTTATATGAGAAATGTTTGGTTCACAAACACAATAGTCACAAACTTTACAAACTTATTATTTGTGAACTTCAATGGAAAGAGTACCCTATATCAATTTTTTCTTACTCCTCGTCTTATAGTATTTGCTTACTCTTGACTTTTTCAATCAAAATTGGTCAATTTTGACGCTAAATTAAATAAAAATGGTTTAAGATATTATTTTATCTTATTAATATACAATATATGTATTATTTAATTATAAGTCAAACATTGAAAAAATTAACTAAAAAAGTCAAAACTGAAAAATACTCAAGGACAGAAGTAGTTTTACTAAATTCGTATTACTTATATTTATTAGAATTAGATCAGGCTAAAAAAAGTTTTAAATATAACTATAATCAAATCAGACTAGAATAAATTATAATTTATTTAAATTCAATCAAAATTAATCAAATCAGACGAAGAAAAAGAAGCGTTGGTAACTCAAACCAAATGTGTGTATGGATGGCCCATTCAACAAAAAAACTCAAAAAGATAAGTGGGGCGGTGGCATTTTTGTGGTGCCCACTCATCCATCTCTACAGGTAATCTTTTTTTTCTATTAAAGACAGGTAGACTTGACTCATCATCCATTTTATAATAATTAATCATGAATTAATTAATTAATTATTAGTATGACAACTAATATAGAGGGGAATCATTCTATATATCGGTTCATAATCGGCTGTTTATTGTTTTTTTCGGTGTATTTGTAATTTTATCCTTTTAAAATTAATTTCAAAATTTATAAATTCTGATAAAAAATAGTTTTAAAACATACTCCATTATTGTAATTTGTTTCATAAAAAATCTTAAAAGTGATTTACTCAGTTGTTATTTTTGGAGTGTTATTAACTTTATCACGCAGTATAATGTAATATCTGTTCATATCACAGAGTATAATGTAATATCTGTTCAAAATTATGTTTCATAATAAATCATTTGATCTTAAATTTATATGAAAAGTTCATATATATTTTTCATAACTTATAATTAAATTTTTAAGATTTTGTCGGATAATATTAAATTGGAAAGTTCTTTCATGAATATGAGAGAATATATATATATATATATAAATATATATATATATATATATATATATATATTGCAACTTTTTTTCAAATTATTCTAGGTATTATAAATTTAACTTACCACCTATTCCGCTTGATGGGTAATAACCCATGGATACCGCCCGGTAGGTCCGACCGACTGGGGGTACCGAATATGACGCCGCCTGACCTATTAAACCCGGACTGTCTGACCGGTCTGGATGAGTAGGTCGGGAGGTAAAGATGCAGCTTCTATTATCGAAGTCTGACTAAGGAACCGGTCGGAGGACTAACCGGCCGGATAACCAGAGACGTGCTTGACGTGCTTAGGATTATTATAAATACCCCTAAAAGCCTCATTTGTGAGGCATGCTTTTATTAATCCACACGGCTTGTATTTTGTAATAGCTCTTATTATCATTAATAACAAATCGGGTTATAGGTGTTCCCACCTACAACCCTTCCGATTACTTATACTTAACATTTGCGTGGTAATTTACACCATCACCGCTGTTTCTAAAAGATTCGCACAATTTAATTTTTTTCGTCAAACTATATACACTTTTTGATAGAGAATTATGGAAAAAATATTTTTAGTTATAATGTAAGTTTAGTAATATTAGATATATTTTAAAATATATTTTTAAAATATCAAATATTATAATATTTAATTATTTTAAACTATTTTTTAATGGTATAACAAAGTTTGACCAAAAAAATTAAATGGAAGAGAGAGTATGAATTTATAATGTGACTAGACACTTTAGGATGGAGACCCATACCCCACCAACCTAAAAACAGAACATTTCAAATTTTCAATTGTCACTTCTTGACTGCTCCATGCGGAGTATCCATTAATTTTCTAAAAGAAGATTAAATTAGCGTCTATCTTGGATGATTATTACTCCGTATTATTATTATGGTGTCGTTTCTCATTAATTTTAGCATTTAATTTAAATATTTTAAAAATAATATGAAGAAAATATTAAATGTAGAACATTTTTGTATTAATTATGTTCAAAAATCTAACCCTCTTTATATGGAAAAATGTTAAAGTAAATAAAGAAATTTCTATTCTATTAAAACAAAAATTAAGCAAACTAAGAAAGATCCAAAACCGGATTTTTCGTTCTTCTAAAATCTCACGCCAACACCCTCCTCAAGCTGAAGCTAGGGGGTTTCGAATGCCCAACTTGGACAAGACATAATCGAACCATCTTAAGTCAAGTGTCATTTGAACACTTCAACAAATAAATTTTTTTCTTCTTCGACGAAGACGCAGCCCTTTTCGAATCGCCGAATAACCAATCGATTAAAGGAAATCATTATTTTTCAAACTTTCATCAAACTCAAACGAACAGGACAAACACTATTCTTTCCGAACATCGTGAACACCAATTTGTTTTTTTAAATTTCACCTTGAAGAAATTATCCCCATTCTCCAGAACTGTTAGGTGTATTTATGTATTGCGATTAGGTTCAGGTCACCCGTATAATCGGTCCGTAGTTGTGCACTACTATATATCGAAAAAGAGCAACACCACCCAAACCCAACATTATCACACTCCACTCATAGAGAAACATAGAAGAACAGAGATGAACACAGAGAGGAGGACAACTCACACAGAGGAGAACTCACAAAGAGGAAAAGAGGCTCTCTTATTTTTGCACAGTGAAACACAAGCACGCACCATCACTATATATAGTAGAGAATAGGGAGGTAATTAATGCAAGCTTAATTAGGTTAAAAATATAGGATGGGCTTGAGTAAGTGTGTTGTTGGGTTGGGTGTCAAAAATATTACTACATATTAATATGTTTGGGCGAATCTAAAATAAATTAATAACAATCTCCACCTTTGGCCCAAAGTAGCGCACATAATTGACAAGAAATTGCGGAACTCGTCATAGTCAAATAACCACTAAATGTGTAATCAACAAATGAGAACACACTAGTGGTGGAGAGTTCACAAAGTACTCTCAAGTCACGAAGTCAGAAAACACAATTCATTTTTATCAAGCAAGCATACTTCAGACAAAAGACTTTTAAGCCAAATAGCTTCTTTAAAAGCATATGTGGCAGCAACGTACTCAACTCCAGTAGTAGACAAAACAACAATGTGTTGAAGTTGAGACTTCCAACTAATGCATAAACCACACAAAATGAACATATAGGAAGTAGTAGATTTTCTATTATCCCCATCGTTCCATAGTTAGAATCCACATAGCCAATTAATTTAACACTTTTATCGCTTCTTGAAAAAGTTAAACTAACATTTCTAGTAGATTTCAAGTATCTCAAAATCTATTTTAAATCATTCCAATGAGTCATATCAGGACTAGACATGTATCTACTCAAATAGCTAACGACATAAGCAATATCGGGTCTAATGCTAATCATAAGATACATCACAAAACCAATAGCATTCGAATAAGACACACTTTTCATTTCATTAATTTCCAATTTTATTTTAGGGCACATATCCTTACTCAACACAAAGTGAGCAGCTAGAGGAACATCCATATCAGACATAGCAAATTTACTCAAAATCTAATCAATGTAGGAATTTTGATTTAAGGCAAAAGTGGATTTCTTTTTGTCCCTATCTAACAATATTCATGCTAAGTATTTTTCTAGCATCTCCTAAATCTTTTGTGTCAAATTTTTTGCAAAGATAACGTTGAACAAGCTCAATAAACGTTAAGTTAGGACTAATAATTAACATATCATCCACATAGATGAGAAGGAAAACAAGAACAGAAAAAGTATTCTTAAAATACAAGCAATGATCAGCATTACTTCTCTTAAAATCAAAGTTACATTTTCATGCAATTACTAAATACAATGCTCCATTACTTAGGTGATTCTTTTAAACCATACAAAGTCATTTTCAACAGACACACATGATTAGGTAATTAGGATCAACAAATCCTTCAGGTTGGTGTCCTCGATCTTGCCCTACATCGCTGGAAATCCTGCAAGGTTTTGCCACCAACCCTCCCGGTGTCACTCGCGGTGGTTGATCGCCTTAGCATCGCCTCGTTCGGGAAGGTCAATCACAGGCATGCATGCTGCTTCGTCCGATTCAAGAAAGAAGAAGAAGTTTGGTGATGATTAGGGGCGGAAAGAGGTGGTGTCCCCTATAAGCGAATACTCCGTATATATTATTTATTTGTTTGTTTATTTTATTATTAAAATATCTTTTCATTGGAAACCTTTTCGCGAGATCTCCCCAAGGACGCCAAAATCGTATATAAACATTGATTTGACGAGCAGTTTATATTTTTGTGTCAAAATAAATAAATATACTATATTTAGTTTCTTTTCTCAAAATACGGCTAAATACTAAGTCGGTTTTCAAGGAGTTACACTTATGTTTTAAAATTTCTCAGCAATTACGTACATTGTGAGTCATCCTTCTTTAGATTTACTCAAGATCTTTGGTATTCATTTATTTCTCGCAGGACTAACATGCTTTGGATTTGGCACTCTCAATGAAAGCACCAATGATACCTTCCTTCAAGCCCTAGAGCCGCCGAGATGGAGGCTCACGCAGGGAGAGGTACGGCTGGGAAGGTTTCTAGGGTTTAAGAGAGAGAGAGAGAGAGAGTTTGAGGGAAAAGAGATCTCTTATTGATTAGCAAAGTTTGAGGACCCGTTGTATATATAGGTAAAAGAGACCCCCGACCTAAAACTACTTTATCTAACCTGTCGGTTCAAGAAAGGCGTCAAGGGAAAGAACCGAAAAGAAAACCCTTGAAGGGGCTTATATTTTGCCCACCTAACAAAATCTAATTACGATAAATGTTTTAATGAATTAAGAAACAATAATAATATTAAACATAGTCGTCATAACGCTTGGGTCGTCGTGTAGTACGACGTGGACGAGTGACCCCCGTAGTTTCCTCTGCAGACTCGTGATCCTCCTCGTGCTCCACAAACGTATCCGTATCAGTATGGTCCTGGAATCTGGGTCTCAGACCCCTATGGGTTAACAGGAAAAGTACACGCAATCAATCCAGCCTGGGGCTCATGCACTATTCATCCAGCCCGGGCTCATGTAAAATTCCTAAGTTAACAGGAAAAGTACAGGTTTCACCCGATCTTTATGTTTTGATCTATTTGAACATAAGGCTCATGCACTATTCATTTATTATATTTTGGTGTTTGAGATCCAACCTCCATCCCCTTTATTAGTAGGTTCCGTTATTATATTTCATTTATAGGTGATTTTAACAAATTTACATGGACATATCCTCTTAAATAGAATTCTAAAGCTTACTATGTTTTTGTTAGTTTTGGAAAAAAATGGTTAAACCCCTACTCAATTTTAACATTTAGACTTTCAAAATGATAATAGAAAAGACTTAGTCAATATTATGTTTGGTCTTTCTTTAATACTTAGCCATCTTTCATCACACCTTCTACCCTTATACCCATGAGCAGAATGACTCAGACACAACTATTTTATTAAGATGCTGTTGCATTCCACCACGACTCTCATATGCATGTGCCTTTCTCAAAGCTCTTGTCACCGCGAAGTATCTCATCAATGATATACCCATAAAAAATCTTTCCAACAAATCTCTCTTTGAAGTTTTCTACAATTGCCCTCGTGTTTATGTTTAGTTGTGTCCTTATGGCTATCTCGTGCACTTGTTGCTTTGATTTTACGCCAAACACAAACTTCAACCTCGCTCTACGTCTTGTGTCTTTCTTGGTTATCACCCTACTATCAAAGATTACAAGTGTTATGAACGAGTTTTCCTAATTTGAATAAAGAGTTTAATTATCTTTTGAAACTTCTTAACTCCTAGCTTTACCTTATGCAAGAGTGAGACTCCAGCTAATCATGGACATGATTCCGATTCAAACTGGTACTAAAATTTGAATTGACAATTTTAAACTTGATCGAAATTAAAATAGCTAGAGAACGAGAACTGGTAAGAACTACTGGGAAGCATTCCGATTCTAATTCTCAATTTTAGATACCAGACCAATCGAAACGGGTACCGATTATGTTTATTTATTGCTAATTTTTAATTTTTTTGAGATTATTTAATGAATAAAACAAGTTGTATGAAGTCAAATAAGTAACACTTTTACCAAAACAAAATATGAGTAACAAAACTAACCACCCCCACACAAAATCCGTCCCGATTTTCCTAAGTGAAATTTGCACTAAATAGGACTAAAATATAATAATTTTCCTAATGTAGGACTTAAACTTTTTTATTCCGTAAATAGGACTTAATAATGACCTAATGGGAAGAATAATGTCCAGTAATGATGGACATTTACTTGAATAATGACTACTTGATAATGACCAAAGGTCTTATATTAGAAAATAAAAACATATGGTCATATGTTGAGAAAGTCATTATATTTTAGTCTCATTTAGGTAAATTTCTCTTTTCCTAAAGCTCAAATATCTTGGAGAAGAATTAATCCCCACTTTTCTTTCTTAGGCTGACCTGGTACCAATGGAAGGGTTCTACTGTTCCCGGGCTGCCTTCCCGCCGGTGTAAAACCCTTTGCCGGCGACGTTCGCCGCTTTCTTCATCTCTATCCATATCTAATTTCCCGTCAGAAGCAATACAACCTACGCTCTTCCACCGTCGTTCATGTCAAGAGTTTCGAGAATGAAATCGCTCCTTCTGAATGCGACGCTTCCCAAGCCCGCACCTCTCTCCACCCGTTTCCAGCAATCCATTGTTCCCCGGAGGAGAAGCTGCTTTCATCTTTCCAGGCAATTCCGCAGCCATAGCTTCTTCGTTCCTACAGTGAACCCCTGGATTGTGGTTTCTCCGCTAGGGATTTCTGCTGCTTCGGAATGGAAGGGGGTTCGGAGCTTCCAAAATGAGGCTTCGCTCCCAGAATCCGGGGAGATTCATGTGATTCTGGGGCCAATGTTTGCTGGCAAAACCACCACTCTTCTGCAAAGAATCAAAGCCGAGAGTGTTAGTGGCAGGTTTGCAGAATTCATGCTTTGTTTATTGTTTATTTGTACATTCCAGCTGAAATTCTTAGTCTGTTCTACATTGAAGACTGTACTGAGGAAATCTGCGATCATTTTTTAGGTTACTGCTTTCGTTTAACATCTGATATCCATTGTGGTCATTGCTTCGTAGTGTGTCATTTCATTTTGCTTATTATCAGATAATGTTTTTATGCAACACGAATTATATGATATGTCCAGTTGTGCCATTTCAAGCATCTGTAATAATCAAATGAACATTCTTTATAAGGGATATGAGCTGAATAAAATTGATATGAACTCGAAAATGAAAGAGTAACGGATCATTTCTAGATAAAAAATGAGCAATCGTCAAAAAGTGACAAAAATGCCACTGGATGAATGTCCATCCGGTTGTAAGATAAAAAACTTCTTTTTATTTACTATTATGGGTGTAATGCTGCTGGTATTAAGTCTCTATGCCCTGCAATTGGGAAGGAATAAATTTGTATAATGCATCTGGAAAGAACAATTTGTATGCCCATTTGTTTGTATATATGAAGGTTACTCATTTTCTTTAGAGTCCGTTTTGAACTTGGCATGTACTTGCGGAGAAGAAATAGAGGAAGATCTTATGGAAATTTGTAAAGGAAGAAAATGTTGAGAAACATAAAAATTTGGTTCAAATTCAATAAATTTATTATTCGTATATGTTCAAACTTACTCCGTATTTTGTTTAAGTTATTTTAATCTTATAAAAACTAAGATATGTAAATTTCTTTAAAAGTTTAAAAAATTATTCATATTCCATTTTCCTTTGCATTTTGTGAGGTAGCATTTCTTTTTCTTTAGCATTCTGTGGGATCCAAAAACACCACTAGGAGTATTTGGTAGATTGTAATGACTTGTAGTATAATCAGATGTGTTTTTACTGTAAGTTTTGTAGTTACATTACACTTCTAGTTGATTACTTACTAAACAACACCTGATATTATTTCTATTCTAGCTTGACGCATATTGTAAAAGACATGGGAAGAATTAAACGTGTTTGTGTTTCTTTAAAGCAGAAACGTAGCAATAATAAAGTCAGAGAAGGATAATAGATACGGATTGGACTGTATTGTGACGCATGATGGAGAAAGAATGCCATGCTGGCCTTTGTCAAATCTGTCGTCATTCAAACAGACAATTGGTTCTGGAGCATATGATAAGGCAATGACCATGTAAATGCTGTTTATTTTTATTTTACCCTTGTTTTATTTTTTGTCAACGAAAAACTCTTCAAACTTAACAAGGTATTGTAAATTGCTTTATTTGTGTATGTTTCAGTCTTTCCCTGCTAATAGGCCATGACAAGATTCCTTTTTCTTCTTTTTCCTTTGCTACTATGCACATTATTTTAGTTGGAGGTGATTGGCATTGATGAGGCACAATTCTTTAAAGATCTATACCAGTTTTGCAGTGAAGCTGCGGATCATGATGGAAAAACTGTAATTGTTTCTGGTTTGGATGGCGACTACCTAAGGTACAACATTGACTCAGGGTGTGTTTGGATTTAGGTATTCTAAAAAATTTCTTTTCCCAAAACTTCCCTTTTGTGTCTTAATTTAATTTGTTTTTGTGGTTTTGGCAGAAGGAGCTTCGGTTCGGTGCTTGATATAATCCCTATTGCGGATACTGTAACCAAATTAACCGCTCAATGCGAAGTTTGTGGGGATCGTGCACACTTTACGCTTAGAAAGACTGAGGAGACCAAGACAGAACTGATAGCCGGGGCGGATGTCTATATGCCTGTGTGTCGTAAGCACTTTGTGAGTGGCCAAGTGCTGAAAGAAGCCACTAGAGATATCATTGAAGCTCAGGTGTGTGTCCATGGCTGACCCATGTAGGCGACATCTAGTTTAGGGTATAATCGTGAACTCATTTCTATGAAACTTTTAGGCTTGGCCATGTTAGTTATGTGATTGCCTAACTTCCATGTAGAGGTAAGGTCTGCTTACACACACCCTCCCTACTTCTGTGGGATTCTACTGGATCTGTTTGTTGTAGATTTTATAATGCAATACACGCGTTTGATCTTTCATGTGTTTAGAAAAAAAATGGCATTGAAAGCATTTTCAAACGAGTTGAGCTTCGCTGCTTGTCTTAGTTGTATTCGCCTGATATTATTGTCTAACAAGCAGCTATGTTGGGGGTAGATAAATGCTTGTTGGATTCTTGATGAGTCACTGATATGCATGAAAAGATATATTATATGAGTGCATTTTTACATGGCTAAACACCACAATTGGTCCTTTAATTTTATGAATTCTGCACAATTGGTCCTTCAAGTTTCAAAAGTCCGTAAACAGTCCTTCAACTTTATGAGCTGTGCACGATTGGTTCTTCAAGTTTCAAAAGTCCATTAATAGTCCTTCAAGTACACGTCAGCCTTCCAGATGATGTCCTTTTGACGGTAAACGTTAAAAGCTAAATGGAGTACTAGCTCCATATAATACGAAGTAGGCCTACCTAATGGAATTTACTCATATTATATGGAACTAGTATTCCATTTAGCTTTTAATATTTACTGTCAAAAAGACCTCATCTGGAGGGTTGACGTGTACTTGAAAGACTATTTATGGACTTTTGAAACTTGAAGAACCAATTGTGCACAACTCATAAAGTTGAAAGACCAAGGGTGGATTTTAGCCTTTTTTACACAGATAACATATGAATAATTTTTTTTTTTGAGAAGATAATCAGCAGTAGCTTATTCGTAAGATGACACACTTTTGAGACACTTAATACTCCCTTTGTCTAAAGTATTTCAAAGAGAGATGTAAAAAGGTGAATAGTGCAAAAGGGTAAAATGGTCTTTTAGTTGTAAAAAGGTAAATAGTCTTCCTATTCAAGGAAAGGAAAAGAAAGATATTAGATTGACTAAAAAGGAAAACGAGAAGAAAGATATAGTATGAAGGGAGTATTTCAATCTCTTATCTCAGTTATTAAAACGTACTTCGTAATGAATATTTGCCAAATGCTCTTGTCCTTAAAATATTTTCCCACTTTTCTTTTCCTTCAGTCCAAAAATCACCAACTAATTTCTTCTTTGTAATATGTGCTTCACAGATTTTCCTAGTCTTCTAATAAACTTAACACAACTTATATCTTTCCAACTTCTGTGTCCGATCAAACCGGGCAATAATAACTAAGGGAAGTTTTACGCTGTACCAAAGATACATTAAAATACAATAACATAATGCTTTTGCTGCATTCAAAATCAAACTGCTCTCTGTTCATCTTCATAGACAAAAATACAAAGGTACATATGTAGATTCTCTTCTGAACCATGGGATCAGTTCTATACATTGTTGTCCTCCAGCCGCTTGATCATATTAACCACATGTCTTCCAATCACATTACCCGAAAGAGACGGTTTTTTTGTTATGAGAACCATGACAAGAGACTCGTAGAGTTTCTTATTATCTTGCTGCAGATACACGAGAACTTTGGTCTTTAAAACTCTTTGGGGAAGTTAATGAGTACTCCCTCCGTCCCTAAAAGAAGTTCTTGTATGATTACGCAGAGGAGAGAAATAATGTGAATCATTCATTCCTTTTCCTCAATGGGACTAGAACTTCTTTTTGGGACAGCTGAAAAACGAATGCATTATTGATAAAGAAAAGGAGAATAGCAGTGGTTTGGTTACCTTTGTAACCTCTAAAGCTTTCTGGACAACATAGTTTCCGAACTTATCTGATGCAAGGTGAAGGAGTGCCTTTTCCCTCTGCAGGAGAGTTCTAACAACAGATTCCATTCCAAACTCTGATGATTTCATGCAGTTCTCCACTACATGGCTGCCGCCCATTCTCTGAGCCAAGTGCATGTAATGTCTCTCCAGACGAATGCATATGGCCCGCGAGATATTTTCCTCTTTCAAGGTAAGTACATGCTGAACCACGTAGTGCCTGGTCGAAGAAATTAACCAAGAAGAAAAACCAGCTCACAAATTTGAAGGTACTTTTAATTATCAACCTGTTTAGTTATTGAGTATATATATTTATATATGTATGCATGTATGTATGTACCCCCAAGGATCGTGTGACAGGAATTCTGAATGCTCTACAATTTGCTCAAGAAGTTTTCTTCTGTGTGTCCTGCTCATGCAATCGAGGCAAATGTTTAGGGATATGCATCCATATCGGCAAGTGGCTAGTTCTATGAGGTAGTACACTAGAGCATCGTACAACACCTGCAATCCGCTCAAGTGAGTGTCATTCTCACCATACTAATAGCTTAGAATTGTCTAAAATTCTTTACTTGGTGCTAGTCTTGTGCTTGTGTGATGCCTAACTTGCCTAATAGGGCACACCTATTTCACCCAAAGAGTTATTGATCGGACACCTATCTGACCAATTGCTTTAGGGCTTGTTCTCTTCACCAGATCTGATTGATTCCGATCTGATCTGAACTGATTCCAATTAGAATAAGTTGAAGAGAACAAGGTCTTAGGGGCACTGTAGAAGTGCATAATTTGGTCATTGTATAATTGTCTGCAAAACATTGGCAGTGTCATCTGTGGTATGACTGTAGCATGACCCTATTGGCAAAACCAGATTAGTTTGTTTATGACAAAAAGTTTTGTACCCGATTCTCGTTAGGCTTGAAGGTCTTTAAGCATTGTTGCACAACATATTGGCCTTGTGCGCTAGTCATTAGCTCAAGAAACCTCTGGGAAAGAATATGCGTAATGGTTTTGCCAAAACCCAACCTTTTCAGTTTCTTGATCAGGTTCTGAATTGCAGTAGAACTGTCAAATACAGAAACCATATTTATGATTAGTAGGAATGTAAGATACCCGAAACGTGTCAGTGAACCGAAGAACATACCCGTATTTCTGACTCTACAAACAGGTGGTCATGCGAACACAATGTGAAGACGATGGTTTGAAGTTCTCTTGACTCGCAATCTTCTAGAAGCTTCCGGAAGAGATGGTGTGCAAATTCATTAGTCATGACCTCAAAGAGGTTGGCAAGAATACCCTTGAAAATCTGTTGCCTGAGAACATGATTTCCCTCATCCAGAAACCTCTGCAACACCATGGAACCTTCCATAGTTTTAGCAGCCTCCACAACTGTGTTTCTAGGACTTGTGTAACCATAACCATTGTGTGATGCTCCACAAGACATATCCCATGAAGAATACAATCCCTCATGACTGTTCCATGAGTCATAATCTATGCAATAGTCGTTGTTAACTTCTGTCCGTGTTTGACCCGACACGTTTCTTTTAAACAAATATGCTGCAATTTTGGTGATAGTCGCGTTTTTGAAATTTTGGCAATTTTAGTTCTTTTTATATATTACAAAATCTTGTTTTTTTGGTCTAAAAATCGCATGTGTCACCTTCATACTAATACTTTAAGTGATTTACACAAGTAATACCAAGTCAAATTAGACACATTTCGATTATCAATTAAGTAGAGTAAACTCTATTGTATTCCGTAAATTAGTACAAAAATAATTTCATTATATTTATCTTGTAGAAAACTTTAAAAAAATTATTTCATTGTACTGTATTAATTAACTGACCTTTAAAACTTTTAGAGACTATTTGTTAAGGAATCAAATCAACCAACCAGAGGCAATGACTCCAAAAGTTAAACCAAAAATTATATGAACTGCGCATGCATGCAATTACGTACCTAATGTCGGAGTTGCAGGGGGATTGTTGCGAGCCCAAATATTGGGGGAATAAAAGTTATTATCATTATTATTAGTCTCATAATTGCCCCAATTTGTTGTCGAATGCGCGGCAGAACTAGAACCGGAACCAGAACCGGAGTGGTGTTCGTTGAGATTCATGCTTGCGAGTGAACGAAGAGCTTCTTCTTCTTCTTCTTCATCATCGTAGAGCTGGTTATTAGGGTTAGCAGGGTTTAAGGTTGCCATTGATCTTGATAAACCACCCACCCACCCTAGGAAAAAAAACAAAAGCTAGAATTCAATGAGAAGAAGCTTTGGCTTTTAGTTGAGATTTATAAAAATTTGAATGAATATTGACCAGTTAAATGTAAATTTAGGAAATATTCTTTAAGAAAATAAAAAATATTAGTAATATACTTTTGTATTATAATGGCAAGTTGAATATGAATGTAAGAAGTACCCGGAGTATTCTTTAAAAAAAACACTACTGGGTAAATATAGTTTTGAATCCAAACCGTATTGGGTTGAATCACATGGTCCTTGTTGACTTAGGAATCTAAAACCCGGGCCGAGCTTTCTAATTGCATTAATTGCGTCCTATTCCTCCTCCAAATGCTTCTATTTTAATACGAGAATTTTAATTTTAATTTTTTATGAATTCTATACAAGTTTAGAATTATTCAATCCAGACTTTTAAAAATGAATAGAAATAGAGGCGTTCACTATATACCTAGAATTAAAGAACTCATTCATATATTTTAAGAAATTATTCATATTTTTAAATGAATCATTAATATTTGCTTCTTTATTTTATTAATCATATATAATCACCTGATTTTGAACAATTGTTTTCTGTTTTCCTACCGAACTGTCTAAGGATTTGTTCTTTTTCGGTTGGAATAGGTTGAATGTTTGAAGGAAATGGAAGGAGTGGGAAGAAACTGGAAGATGTTATAATCAGACTCTACTTTTTTTTGTTGGAGAAATAGAGTTGTATGTTGGAAAAAAGCGGAAGGAGTTGAAAAAAATTACTAGGAGTTAAAGAAACTAGAAAGAGTTCGTAACATTTTGAAAGAGTTAAAATAACTACTCCGTATTATATTTTATAAATTTCATATGTTATTTAAAAATTTTATACTCTACTTTTTAAATTTTTAGTCTCTTTTTCTTTTCTTTTATGTCATTACTATGTACATTTTATCCCAAATCGTATTTATAATTTTTTTGTGATTCACACTCTTTTTTTACTTTTTAAAATCAATATCAATTATATTTTTCGTTTTTTCAATTGTATGTCACTAATTCATGTAACAAAAATAACAAGACAAATGAAGTCATACTTTGTACTCCCTCCGTCCCCAAAAGAACTTCCCTTATTGACTTTTTGGGAAATTAAGGGAGTGATATTTTGGTGTTGACTTTCCAAAAATACCCTTGATGTGATGGATAAAAGTAAGATGTGATGGATAGATTATTAGTAAAAAGATATGATGTGATAGGTAGGGTATGAAAAAGTAAGGGGTAAAAGTGATTTTTTAACGGAAAAGAGAAGTTCTTTTAGGGACAAAGAAAAAATGAAAGGATCTTTCGGGGACGGAGGGAGTATTAATCTTAGTTGATAGAAAAACTGGACTTAAAAATATAATGATTTGTTGACCATTTAGAATCTCAGACGTTACCAACTCATCTAAAATCAATTGATGTTAAAAAAAGTGCATACCCTAGCCTTATAGTGCTTTCAGCATATATACACAAGCACCCACGACATTCGAATGTGAGTTGGTCTACGTAGCCTCCGCCACAGAGCAATTGATGCACACATGACCAAAAGATCAAATAAATAATCCTACATTACAATAAAAGGCGCCAATTCATTACCTTAAAACTTTAAGTATTTCATTTTTTGTACTCCCTCCGTTCTCAAAAACACTTCCTCTTTCATTTTTTCCACTTCCAACAAAACACTTTCCCTTTCTATTAAAAAACGACTTTTACCCTTACTTTTTCATACCCTACCTATCACATCACACTTTTTTTCTAATAATCTATCCATGACATCTTACTTTTACCCATCACATCAAGGACAAAATTGGAAATCAACTATAATTTAACACTTTCTTATTTTTGCCCCCAAATCAAAATGGGAAGTCTTTTTGCAAACAGAGGGAGTATGTCTTAAGAATATTAATTTTTTTATTTTTAAAATCTTTTTTTATTTTATAAAATTCAAATAGAAACTTTTTGTGCAACAATGGTAGTTTTAATCTACATCCCACATATGCACATTCAATAAATAAAGAATATTAATTTTACACCATTATTTCTTCGCTTATTAAATCTCCTGAATTTGGAAAATGTCAATGTCGGAATTTGACATCTCCTTCAACCCTCAACCATCCCCCACCGGGCGGCTACCACTGCCACCGCCAACGACTTCTACTGTCGCGGACTCTTGCCTATCACTATTTAAGTCATGATTTTAAATCTTTATAAACAACTTCGTTTCAGATTTTAAAATTCATTTCATTCCTCCCAAATTACAAAATCTATATCATATCATATCTTCAGAATTCATCAAACATGTTCTTAATGGTTTAATTTCACACAAAATTTTTAAAAAAAATTGAAAAATAAAAGGTGTTGTTAAAATTTGTTAATCTAAAGAAAAAAAATTAAGAGTATGGATTTTAAAATTTAACAATTCAGCAGCTATGCACTTGTCATGGAATCCGTCTATATGCAATTGCTTTCTTTCTTTCTTTTCAATGGGGGGGGGGCGAGACGAGAGTGTTAAAAGTTTCATTTTTCTTTCCCGCACCGTATTTATGACCCCATTTTTCTCCTCTTCATGAAGAAACCGCTTGTCTTTGGTGATCAAAATGGTATGTGGTCCTTGCGAGCTCAGGGGCCGAGATGCATGGTGCATTTTCGAAATTTTAAATAAATTTCTAAAATTCAGTGTGCATCTCCGCCTCCTGAGCACGAAAGAATTGCAAATCATAATTACTTTTTTTGTCTCTTTAAATTCAAAGTGATACTTCCATTAAGTACTCAAGAGATGGGATAATTGTTGGGAAACCAACTCAAATTCTACACCAAATGGAGAGAAGAAACTAACCAACGGTATTCACTCAATTTTGGGGGCTTGGTTGAGGGGGATGGGGTGGGTAGGGTTTGGGGTGGGAGGGGGAAGGGGTGGTGGTGGTTATAAGAGGTTAAGAGACCAAGAACCATTTTAGAGTCGAACCGAGTTTCGTATGATGCTTAAATTGGCTGGTGTCATTTCAATCGGACTCTATAAATTAAGTACTATTATTAAAGTAAATTTTCAAAAAGGTCTTTTGTAATAAGGTACAAAAGACGTTTGGTGAATTTGTAATATCTTGAACAAACATACACTCCGTACGTCCAAACTCGTTAAAAACGTCAATTAAAATTCTCATCCATTCTAAGTCAATCCAGTTATATAAAATTGTCAATAACTCAAAAGTCATCAACAAAATTTTAACATTTGTTTCCAATGTCATGGGAACCAAGTCCTATCAAAAATTTTATAATATTTATTTATTTAAATTATGCTCCCTCCGTCCATAAATAAAGTTCTCATTGCGCGTTACGAGGTTTGACTGAAGTTATTTTCAAATCATTTTATATGAAAAATGGTATGGAATTAAAAATAAAAATTACATATTTAAGAACTACATGAAAAGATCTACAAAACTAGATGTGACTTGACTAATACTCCGTATTATTTTATCAAATAGGACACGAAAATCGGGTAACAAAGTGGATAAAGTTTGACTTTGTGAATAATATACGAGAACTTTATTGTTGGACGGAGGGGGTATCTAATTTATGGTCAAATAATGTCACAATTTGACAAAAAAAGTCAAAACATGAAAGGATTTTTGGAACGAAGTATTATTACTTATCATATCAAATCAAATCAGAAACAGTTTTAGATAAAAACTTAAAATTTTGAATGTACATGGGGGGCAATGAGGTTCGAACTTACAACTTCTCGAATACTCCATTCGTCTCATATCTTTCTTCTCATTTTGACTTTTAATCTTTTATGGTGAATGTTTTTAAACTTTGATCACAAAATCCAAAAGAAAACCAACATAGTTGGTGTGGTGGTTCAGCACCTCATTCCTTAAGCATGAGGTTAGGGGTTCCATCCCTTACCCAGGTGAATGAAGCAAACTATTTGGCCCGTCCCAAACCGCTTAATGCGCTGACCGTAGGGACTGAGGATTAGTCATTGGCTATCGGCCGGAGGAAAACAAATTGGTGTGTGTCATCTTTGTATAACAAATGTAAAGCATGGAAAGGGAGGAAAAATGGTTAATACTCTGCAAAAGTTTAGAGTGTATGTGTATATATATATATATGTGTCAAGAAACTTGAGTGTAAATGCTCATCTTCTCAATGATTTTACCGCTCTCTGTCACAGGGCGAATCCAATGCCGAAATGGTCTTCTTGGCTAGGCCTTTTGGCGCGGAGTTGAGGGCTCGTGCAAGACGTTTCAAATCAATCAACCGTATCCGTGTCCATAGTTTACCTGAGGTTGAGTTGCAAATACAAATCCCATCAGCCACATTAGTCTCAGCTCTATATACTGCATTTCTTGTTGCTTGTAATGTAAAAGCACTTTTTTTGCAAGATAAAGATAGTGTGTCTACACAATGGGAAAGAATGGGTTTTTAGCTTTTATAGAGTTTATATTAGAGTACATTTGTGGAACTAAAATCACAGAAATGGTGTTTTTTTTGGAAGAGTGCCTATTTGAAAACAAAGTGACTTCTTAGATGTTTTCCAAATAGACACCTAGAACATAGCAATTAAAAATGACTAAAACCAACACCAAAAAGCACAACAAAGTGTAAACAAACTCACACTTATTGGCAGCAGCAATATCACAGCTCTTGGCTATCACTTGTGATCCAACGTGTTGATCATCGCTGCGCACCTCGCAAGATGGGCAGTTTAGTAATCTCGCGAGATGTCTAATTTGGCAAAAACGCAACCCTTTCGGGCAATGGTATTTCACGCGTGCCGTTCCCTCCTCAATGATGCCACCTGCACAACACCAAACAAATTTCTGAACCCAACTAATGGAACAGTAACACGAACAAAGTAAACCATACTCAAAAGTCGATAGCCCGTTTCCACGACAGCCCCGCGTCAAACACAAACACACAAACCAAGTAAACACAGTAACACGAACAAAGTAAGCAAAGTAAGAGCGAAGAGACACGAAGCCCACAAACCAACACTAGGAACTAGACTCAAAGAACAGAAAATCAAACACACATCCACAAGTCATAGACTAGGGTACAAATACACCATCATAAACTACAAACTAAGACCAAGAAGTCTACCAAACTACTATAATCCTAAATCTCTAAACAAAAAGTAGAATTTTTTGTTTACCAAGAGGGTTATTAGTGGTTGATGGGGATGCCTCAAGAAGTCTTTCATGGTCTTTGTTTGCACATTCAAGTTGGGGAACTTCATTGTAAATCACCATGGCTTGAAGGTTTTCGTCGTCATCTTTGTGGAAATTAGTAATAAGGTCAAAATGAGGAGGAGGAGGAGCCACCGTGAAGGAGGCTCTTTCTCTTCTGAGCTGGTAATTTCTCCGGCGCCTGGCGAGATGCCTCTCGCGCTCTTCTTGGCTCATGGATTGCCTTCTCTCGCGGTCCCGCATTCGCCTTCTCTCCCTCTCCTTTTCCTTTTGCACGTCGCGCCAGTTCTTCATCGCCACCCAGTTTTGATTCTCTGATGAACATCCCTCCACTGCCCCCATTTCCACCCGGGAATCATCAACTTCAATTCTTTCAACAAAAAATAAGAAAAAAATATAGGAAATTAATGGGTTTTCATTGACAAAAAGAATGTGTGGATTGCATGGCGTTAGGGGGTGGGTGGGGGGGGGGGGAGATTGATCATGATAAATGCATCTCTAGGTTTTAAAAAAAATCACCCAAATTTAATTTCAATAAATTATTTCGAAAAACAAAGAGTATTGAATTTACAAGACATGTTTGTCTTGAATCCGAAGAATCTTTATTGAATAATGCATAAGAAATCTTGTCAAAGAATCAGAGGGAGAATAATTTTACAAAAGAAATAAAAAGATCACATTTTTGGGGATGGTGACCGGTTTAATTTGATCTCATCATATAAAATCCATGAAATGTGAAATCAAATTTTGTGCAGGAAAAAAAAAGAAGATTAAATAAATAAATAAATACACGAATGAAAGGGGTGGTTTTGTGGTAATAACGTAATGTTGTGGAAAAGAAAAAGATTGAAAATTTACAAATGAGAAATGGAAGAAGAAGGAAGAAGAAGAATCTGCGCTGTGTAATTTGACAGTGAAGAATAAGATTAGCTGATTAGGCAGATGTTTGGTTAACAAACATTTAAGCAATTAAGAAGGAAAAATAAAATAAAATGAATTTATCTCATTTTTCTCTTTGAAATCGAAGAAATTTTATTTTCTCTCTTCTTTTGACATCTTATTTTCTTTTCCTTATATTTTTCTTTTCTATTCCTTTAATCTCTAACAAAAAAATACTGTTTCATTTTACATTCTTTTCTTTTATATTTAAAATTCTTTGAATTGAGTATAGTGTAAACGAAAAAAAACAAAAAAAAGGGTTAATACCCATTTTGATTCCTCGCGAGTGAATTTGGTATCTATGTGTTTGCGACAAATCAAATTAATCCATGTAACTAAAAACTGTGGAAAAATTAGTTCGTCCCACAAATTTTTTTAACGATGTTATAAAAAAACTCAAGTTAGCACGTTAAAATTGAGGTTTAACTTGGCATGTTAATTGCATCATTAAGATAAATTTCTTTGTAGACTAACCTATGTCTTAGTTACAAGGACTAATTTGGTTCAATGTTAACATACGCGGAAGTAGACTTCAGAAGGACTTAGGCTGCATTCCGTTCGTCTGATTACAATTATAACTAAAGCTATTTCTAATCTGATCTGGTTTGATCTTTTCTGATGATAACAAGAATAAGTAATAAGCGGAAAAAATAAGCTGAACGGAACGCTATCTTACTCTATGGAATTACCAAAGACTCGTCCTGGACCGAGGACCAGACCGATTTGGACCAATCCCCTCTACCCGTAAATGGGCGGTTTATGGATCGATACCTTTCGGGTCGGTCAGTCGGGGAACGAACACCTGCACTACAAGCTCTTGAAATTTTCTTCTAAATCACCCAATGTAAAAAAGAAAAACACTTGCCAGGAGATATAAACAGAAGACTAACAGTAATACCAACAGCTGCAGTTCATATGAGAACCCTAACAAAGAGGTTTTAACTACACAGATTTTTACACAGTTGAAGAAGAAAACTCTCTCTCTCATGGATGAAGAAACCTCAAACAATACTCATCATATCATCTCCACGCCGAACAAGTCGAAAGCGCCCTCGCCTTCCACCCGAGACACAGCGTGCCCTCGCTCTCTCTCATCCAGTAATTCGGGCTGTACTCCCGCAGGACCTGCGCCACGGCCTCCGCCACCGAGGGGCCCAACGGGCAAGGGGCGAACCCGGCCATCGTCATCCTCATCCTCCACTTCCCGAACACCTCGTGCCTCTCCACCCGGTCCCCGCCCTCGCACGCCACCAGGTTGACCACGTCCCGCGCCACGCAGTGCTCCTCCGCGCTGATGCGCCGCCCGTCGTCCCGCGGGTGGGCCCCGCCGTCGATCGACTCGAACATCGCCGAGTAGTAGTCCACCGTCTCCCGGAACCTCGGGAGGAACGGGGCGGTGTTGGTGTTGGCTTCTTGCTCCACGAGGGCGACCGCCCTCGGGGACAGCCCCTTCACGAGCCGCAACAAGCGGTCCCGGTGGTTCGCGGTCGACACGCCCTCGTCCGGCATGTGGTGCAGGAAGTACGGGAAGTTCACGGCCAGCGCCTCTCCGGGCCCCACGCGGAGGCTCTCCGGCTCGACCTCGGACCCGGAGATGGCCGCCGCGTGGAACTCGAACGGCACCCCGCACGACGCGGCAAACTTCGCGACCCTCTCGCCGACCAGCGCGAGCCCCCCGCCGCGGGCCCGGGCGGAGTTGGGGTCGTCGACGCCGGTGAGGCGGAAGAAGGGGGGCCCGCCGGGGCGCTGCGAGAGGGCCTTGATGAAGAATATCCACTGGCTCCCCTGGGCGATTTGGAAATCGATGACGTGGACTCGGTCCTCGCGGGCCACTGCCTCGCCGATGATGACGTTGGACGTGACGTAAGCGAACTTGTAGTAAGGGCAAAGATGGTACAACACCTGCATGTACGACATCAGCTCGGGACCGGTCGGTTCGTTGCAGTTCAGCTTCTTGTAGATCGTGCTGCCCGACGACAGTAGGCGCGCCCTGAGACCTTCCAACAGGTAAGCACTCAGCCTCTGGAAGGGATCCCCGGAAACCGACACCCTTTTCTCCAACAAACCCATGAAGAATTCTGCTGTTGCCACGTCAGCATCCGCAACCGCTTCTGCACAGACGTTAAGAAGATCCTTTGTGTCCAGACTCGGGGCTATCTCCCGTATCTGCTTCCACCTGGTTGAGAAAGAAGATGTCTCTGAAACAGCATCACCGAGGGACTGTTCTGAATCCGGAAGATACTAGGGAAGAAAAACAAGAAAAAGGATCATTAATAAAAATGTGGGTAGATTAATAAAAACTCAAATACAAGAAAAAACCAAAAAATATTTAATTTTCCTCAACTCCCACATTTTATTTTTTCCCGAGCATTTCTTGTGGTCCAAACATACACATTAAGGGCACGTTTGGATCCCAAGAAACGCAAGGGGAAGGAAAACATGAAGAGGAAAATAGGAGGGGGGAAATGTTTCTTGATGTTTTAATACGGGCTAAAGCTCGATAGATGTATCAGATAAAGAGTTGGAGATTTAAATATATGCAACAATAATGTAATGCAAAAATCATACTCCCTCCGTCCCTTATTGATTTTTTGGGAAATTAAGGGAGCGATACTTTGGTGTTGACTTTCCAAAAATACCCTTGATGTGATGGGTAAAAGTAAGATGTGATGGATAGATTATTAGTAAAAAAGTATGATGTGATAGGTAGGGTATGAAAAAGTAAGGAGTAAAAGTGGTTTTTTAATAGAAAAGGGAAGGAGTTAGTGGGACAAGAAAAAAAGAAAGGGGAAGGAGTTTAAGGGACGGAGGTGGTATTTCGTTAACTGTTTTTTTCTCGGAGATCCAAAACGTACCGTGAAGGAATAACTGCTGGTATCATTGTACATTTCAGAAGTGGGACCCATCAACCGGTTCTCCAGTTCGCGCAACATGTGCATCAGCTCATTGCCACCATCAACAACACCGGAAGAACCACTTAAGGGGGACCCGGAAGTGTTATTGTCCGATGATAAGGCACTCCAGTTTGAGGAAAAGCTGGCTGTGGTGGTGGGGGTGGTGTAGGGGGTGGTGGTGGGGGAGCCATAAACCCCGCAGTCGACCGTGGGCGATGAGTCGAGAGTGAAGAACTGCCCGGTGTGGGCCCGGAACAACGTTTGGTTTATGTTTTCGTCCGAAAAGTTTTTGGAAGCATGGGAAGCAATGGTGTAATATTGATCTTCAACTTTCTGCTTCTTAAGCTGTTGACGGTAGGGCCCGTGGAGAAGGCCTGACGACGACTGGGGTGCCTCGGTAGTTCGCATCTCGAGAGCTTTGACTTCAGCACATTAACTTTGACTTTTATTGATCACAGCTGGGAGTGTATCGACCATGAAACCAAGAAAACCTGCACACACACACAAATGTCAGTTTCAAAAAAATACTCGTTTTCTTTTTCGGGAAGTCCTATGGAAAACTTTGCGTGGCTCACAATGTTTCTCTCTCATCTCCATCACTTTCAACCGCACATTTTCACTTTCCTTAAACTTTGTGTCAAGTCAAACTGAGACCCTATTTTGGGATGGGGCGGAGAGAGTATTAAATAGGGTCAGTGAAGGATGTTTGATGTTTCACCCCTACTAAGAAGTAGAGACTGTTTCCAAGAAACCCGGACTTAAACACAGAAGCACAGACAAAGTAAACACAATCGCACAAACAAAGTAAGAGCAAAAAAACAAGAAACAACCAACACTAGCAATTAAACCCAAACTACGAATTGGGGCAAAAAAACACGCGAGCATAAACTACAAACTAAAGCTAAAAGTTCTACCCAAGTACTCTAATCGCGTCCCTATCTAATGCCACTCGATACCCTGACTTTTTTTGGCTTCATTCGAGCTTGTCGAATGCAGGTGAGGTGATGGTTAAAACTTTCTCGGAGTCGATCAACACAAAAGAAATATGGCAGATCCAATAGGACTGGAAAAAATCTTAGAGATTATTAACGTTGACAAGTATGAAGTATTAAACCATTTCTTGAGAACTACGGAGTAATAACTTTGCTCTTAATCGCGGTGAAAAGGCACTGCAGAAATACAAACATAAACAAAACCATCCCATAACAATAACAAAACTGCAGAAATACATATCTGGGAAGCATTTGTACTGTGAAATCCAACAATTTTACACATTTTATCGGAAAGTGGTGAGTTCTTTGTCATGTAATTAAACAATTCAATGAAATAAAATCAATCTTTGTGAAAAAATTTACTGCTCCATAAAAATGAGAAAAAATAAATAAAATCCCGCTGAGGGTAGCCAAAGCTCTCAAACTAACCCACAATCCAAAACACACCTGCATCATGATGAACAGACCCTTTTATTCTCAATCGAACAAACCAGGAATCTGCAAGCTTTCAGAAAAAAAAGGGAATCTGCACAAGAACAAAGAGGAATCAAATTCAAGATCAGAAAAGCTTTCATCTCAAATCAATGGAACCCCCTACTAATATCTTCACTGTCCTACCCATTCCAGTCATGCAGAACACGATGATGAAGACTCAAGAACCAAATAAACACGAAGCCCAGAAATCAAGAACATGAAATTCGCAGAAATGAGATGTTCATCCCAAGATTCTTCGAAAGCAGAAGCCCAGGACCCTATGAATTACTAAACAATTAACGCCCAAATCATTAACACATGAACACAAACTCCATCCGATTTCCAAGATCAACCCATCGACCAAAAGAAAGAATCGGAATTTCAGCTCTAATCAACTTAAAACAAGAACCCCACAACACAATTACCCAAATCAGTCGATAAAATACAATCTTTATACCATACTGACGAGGAAAAAATGATGATTAAATAAAAAAGGGAGTCAACATACATGCCTGAACGCAAGAACTTTAGTGAAATCTACAGATTCTAGTAGGTTTTTAATAAATCAAAAAAGAAGATAATAATAACAATTATTATTAGTTTATTACGGAGTATTAGTTTCCTTTGAATGGATGAGACGAAGATAGACTTCTGGAATACGCTTGAACGGCTCCAAGCAGAATCCGAGGGAGTGTATTAACACACTTTACCTTTGGATTGTGACACTAATGCCATTGTTTTTTCATGTTAATTACGCAATATACCCCTGACAGCTGTTGAGTCTTCAAATCCGCCGGCCGATTTCCGAAGGGCAATTGCGAGTGATTTATGGCAATTTTTTTAAAAGAAAAAAAGAAAAGGAAAGAATATACTAAATCCCGATAATAAAAAATTAAAAATGAACTCAGTTAGTCAGCATAGGTCCATAAATGAATTATGTACGGTACATTTAAAAAGGTCAGCACTACTTGCGCCCCAATGTTCCATCCCAATTTTAAGTGGTTGATGACATAAGAGATGACACATAATGACATGAGAAAGGCTTGCACATTTGTAGCTAGCTACTTAGAGCATGTGCAATGGCAAGGAAGAGGCATGTCATGCACTACCACATCAGCTTCTTTCACACATATCATGGCATGGCAAGGCCAAAATGCCTTGCTTTGTGAGTTTTGTGAGGCATGAGTGTGGCACTCCATCCTTCTTATTTTATTTTTTTTAAATAAATTTTTTTAAAATTTTTTATTAAAAAAAAAGTGCAAAAAAGTAGAATAATTTTTTAATAAAATAAATAATAAAAATAGTTTTTTATGTTTAAAAAACATAAAAAATGTAAAAAAGTGATAAAAAATAATGACTTGCCATTGTAGAACTTGACACTCCATTCACTTGCCACACGCTGACTAGACTATTTTTGATTGGTTAAAATGTTCCATGTCACCGTGTGGCATTCCATTTTTGCCTTGCCATTGTTCATGCTCTTAGAGCACGAGTACTACCCATAACGCTAGGGGGCGTTTTTTTCGATTTTAACGCCTCCTGCGTTAACCACCGCCCCTCTCCCGTTATCCCACCGTCATCTTTCTTGCGTCTGAATTTTGACGCACGCTGGAAGCCTATTTTGGCCGTTGGAATCCCCCAGATAACGACAATAATGCCGTTGGGGTTAAAAAAATTCTTCTCATCCCTCTATAAATTCAATCTATTTTTTTAAAATTTAACTCACCCTACAAATATAAATATCTCTCTCCTCTTTTTTTAAAAAATTATAGTATTTTTTTATTTTTAACATGGATCCCTTCGGTTTTAACATTTCTTCCTCTGGTCTCGAGCCAAACGAGGAAATGGTGTGGATTTTCCAATCATACGCAGGTAATTCATCGATGTATGATACGCAAACCTCGGTGAATCTCCAGGACCTAGAGTTGGTTTCGAAGACTTAAACAAAACCAAGTGCGCGCCAGAAGAGTCACAAACTGAAGAACGACAAGCCGATGACCGAGGCAGCGTTGTCCATTCAAAAGTAGACACCAGAGAAAGAGTCATTGTTGGCGTTCGCTTGGGTTGGCGTCTCCGAGTATCCTATCATTGGTAAAATTTACTCCCTCTGTCCTTGAGTATTTGTCTACTTTTGACTTTTTTTGGTCAAATTTGGTAAACTTTGATTTCAAATTAAATAAAAATAATATTAGACATTGACACAAAAATAATTTTATAAGATTTATTATATCAAATGTTTTCAAAATATCATTTTATCTAATTCATATACAATATATATTTTATTTAATAATAGATCAAAGGTTGAAAATAGTTGACTGGAAAAAATCAAAATTGGACAAATACTCAGGGATGGATGTACTATATACTTTTAAATATATATTGTATATATATGTCCCTTTTTATGTATTTGTATTAAAAAAATTGTTCAATTATATATTTCTTAAAGGTTCCGAACAAACGAAAAATGCGATTTGGGATCGTATCGAGGAAAAGTTTTTTGCGGCGATGAAAATTTCACAAGAAATGAGTTGAAGCTTTAACTTGGGATCGTATTGAAAATTTCTCTCTCTATCACGTCAGCTTTAACTTACCTCACCGTTTCACAGGAAATAAATTGAATCTCTGGGGCTTCAAACTGTAACTTCAAACCTTTAATTTTTAATACATATTTTGTAAAATTAAATTAATAAAACTTCATTAATTAATAAAATTTAAATGATAATAATTCATTAAATAAAATATTACATTAAATAAAAAATTAATTAAAAAACACATTAATAAAAAAAGGCAATTTATATTTGGTCTTGATCTCTTTTTGTCTTTTCTCGTAAAGCGTGCGTTTGAAGCTCGTTAACGTATCAAGGTCGGTTTCTATTGTTTCAACCTTTTCCTTCTCCTGCCTTCGTATCTCCCTCTCTTCTTCACTAAGATTGAGCACCCGTAGTTGTTCAACCATTGCCTGACAGATATTGTTGTGAGATGAAATATATAGAGTCGGACTCTATAGAACCCGAGGCATGGATTTGGCCTTCTTTTTTCTGATCAGCCATGGAATGGGGTCCTCGTCATTCGAGTCATCTAGGTTAGAGGAAAGCCTTTGTTTTGACGAGCCAATATTGACATCGACCTCAACTCGACAGAGGATCTTTTCTTTGACGATCCGGCCTCTAGGTTGTTTAGTTGTTGCCATTTTGGTGAATGGCTTAAACTTATCCAAAGATCGACAGAGACCTTGCCTTGTTGTCTATCGTCTTGATACCGAGCGGTGGTTTGCCGCAAAACATCGACATCATTCATCCTGCTCTTCTAGGACCGAGAGCATTCCTCGTAAACTTTGAAAAATTTTCAAACTTTACGGTTGATGTGACCCTATTTGGATGTGAGTTGGTCTCAGATTTGTGAGGAGGCTTCCTAGTTCATCGCCACAAAGAACGTAACTTCTCCTCGATATGATCTCACATCGCGTCCTTTGTTTGCTCAGAACGAACCTTTAAGAAATATATAATTCAACGAAAAAAATATTTTAAAACAAATATATAAAAAATATATCTATACAGCATATATTTAAAAACATATAAATTTAATCAACAATATGATACTCCGAGCTGTCAACACAAACCAATGCCAACAACGATGCTTCCTCTGGCATCCACTTTTGAATGACTTGTGCCTTCTCGGTCATCGACTTGTCGCCCTTCGGTTTGTGACTCTTCTTGCATGTATTTTTTTCGATGCACTTGGTTCCGGTTGAGTTTCCAGAACCAGTTTTGGATCCTCGAATTCACCGAGGGTTGCATATCGAACATCGATAGATTAATTCTGTAGGATTGGAAAATTCACGTTGCTTGCTCGTTTGGCTCGAGACTGGACAAATGAACGTTATAAACGAAGAGATTCATGTTAAAAATAAAAAATACTTGAATAATTCTTTTTTAGAAAGAGAAGAGAGAGATTTATGTTTGTGGTGTGTTGAACTTTTAAAACATAGAATAAATTTATAAAGGAGGACTTTTTTTATATTAAGGACATTATAGTCATTGTAGGGGGTGCCAATGACTTTTTTGAGCCTGAAAGCAGCGTCAAACGTTTGACGCTTCCAAGATGACGTTGGCTTAACAGGGGAGGGGTGATGTTTAACGTTGAGGGTGTTTTAATCAGAACCCACCCCCTAACGTTAAAGGTGTTTCCAGTTCTCTAAGGATTGTAAAACGAATGAATAATTTGATTCGATTTGTGTTTCGTATTTGAAATTAATGATTCGTATTCGAAAATATTAATGCAAATAAAAATATAAGTATTTTTAGAATTCAAAAGAAAATGAATATGAATACGAATGCATATGTATTCGATTCGATATGTTAACAAATATATTTGAATTTAAATACCCTATAAAAATTTATCCTAATATACTTATTTCATAAATACAGAGCATAGTATGCAGAGTACTCCATAATAAAATTTTGACTAAAAATGTTATAAAATTAGTTTCAAAATCTTAAACGAGAAACAAAAGTTAATAATACGAGATAAAAAATAAAGAAAATGGTAAATGAGCTTTAGTTCAAAAAAGGATAAAATGTTTTCCTAATTTTTGTCTCATGTAAATGAACCAATAATGGTCGATCTCTTTTGAACAAAATATTAAAATATTTAATTAGAAACAAATTAAATGTACGATAATTCTTTTTTTCATTAATTTTTTATTTCAAACAAAAAAAATAGCTTTAAAACATTATAAATAATATTTTTAAAAAAGAAGTTACAAATTATTTATGAAAAAGGAATGAAAACACAATAAAAAAAGAGGAGACATTAGTGCTCATTTTCAAAAGCATATGAGGCAATAGAGTTACAAACATAAGATTTGAAAGGTATCTTAGTCTAGAGGGGCATTAACGTAGGATTATCACGTACTGAATCAATACCGAAATTTCTCAAAAAAAAACGAGATGATTGGTATTTTATCGATTCGATAAAATACCAAAAAAAAAACCGTATCGTATCGAATCGAATGTTCGGTCCAGTATTTGGGATCGGTACGAGTTAACTTCTCATATCGAAAAATCCCGAACCAAACATATATACAAATACTTTAATTTATAAAAATAACAATGTTTTTATATTTCTTCATTAAAAATAAATTAATTTTGAAAAGTTGGTTCAACTGTAGATGAATTACAAATAATCTTGTATTTATATACTCATTTATTTGAATTTTATTTTTTGTAGATTTATATAAAAAATTAACAAATATTTGAAATGTTATTTTGTTATCATTCATTATCTTGTGTTTGTGAAATATGAAATATAAACTAAACTAAGTTTTATAATTATTTTTTACATTTAATTATTCATTTTTCAATTGTTTATCTTTCTTTTACTTGAATGTACTTTCGACTTTTTTTTAAAAACATTTTGTTCATTCCAAAGTGTAAGCTAGGTACATATATATATTTGATGGATGCCTAATATTTTCCCTTAGGATTGTTGATCGGTCCAGGTCCAAATATTAATATCTAGGCCTTATAACAGTTAGAAAGTAAGAAGGAAAGGGCAATGGATCGTGAATAAATGCACAACACTCAATGAATTAACTCAAATCGGGGGCTCTTTCGATATTCGATTCACCTTTGGATCGAAATACTCTATAGGACCGCAAGAATATTCTTCTATTACTCAAGTCTTTTTCTCTGTTACAAGTCATCTCTACTGTCTAAATTCTTTCTCCTTTTATAGGAGCGTTTCCAGCCACCAACTTATCAATATATCCGCGGTGGTTGAGAAATTATCTGGGAAATCCTTCTCTTTCCCAGAAATATCTTTCTGAGCTTAAAGCCATTCACTTGGGGACAAATCTGTCGTTCGACTGATATTCTCTGTTCATTCTGTCTCAGAAATAATCATCCGTCCCTCTTAATAGGACGACGCACGTACCCTAATTTACTGGTGCGGGTCCTCTTTCTTTGGGCGACCCGGTCTTAATGGGCTGAGATCCAGTCCATCTCTTGGGCGCCCAATCTTCCTTTTGGCTTGCCTCTTTAGTTGGACAGTTGTTCTTATCGGCCAACTATATTATCTCTGGGCCGAATCTTTCTTTTAAGGTACAGATTTTAACTTGAGCTTTGTACATATCTTTGGCCCAAATCACTTATAATATCTCAGTGGGCTTGGTTCCTATCAATATTAATTCCAATTTTTACCGAAACCAAAATCGGACCATATCAAACTGATATTTTGGGATCGGGATCGGTACGATGTAAAATTCCATATCGAACCAAAATATTTGGTACAATATCGATACAAACTAAATATCGTACCATACCTTGCCATGCTCATCCCTAATCAAAATTATGAGAGACAATGACGTAAATTTTGAAACTATAGGGGGTGACAGTGCAAAAATTACCAAACCACACATGTTATTAGTGTAATAAATACTTAACACCAATGTTCCCATGACATTGGGAACCAATGTCATGGAAACCAAGGTGGATACTTAAAAACTACATAAAAAGTTGTAAGAAACAAAGGGTGATATGACTATATTATTTTATCAAAACATTAACAAAAATAGTGAAAGAAATTAAATGAAGTTTGACACTATAAATAATAAATAAATAATTTAATTTGGGATAGGGAGATTAGTTTGAATCATTGACAGATTATTGTGCGTGCTCATTTTATAAGTTCTTTTGATACTCCATATGACTCCCTTCGTTCTAATTTATACATACACAGACGATAATCACCGGTGTTCACAGACGATCATCGTCTGTGTATGTATAAATCATCTGCGATTGTTATTCATGGGGGCTCCCACGTTGGTTCCTAGTAATTTGTTTTATTTTACCTTCAAAAGAAAAAAAAGTGGATTCGTTCTTGACCGCAATATATACCATACAACCGGTTGTATAATGTTTTTCTCATACATCCGCAACGAACACTCATTTTCCGCAATATATATCGTACAACTGGTTGTACAATGTTTTTCGTATATCCACGGCGAGTGCTCATTTACAAATAAATAATTGCTCATTATCGAGTAAGTGAATACTCATTCTCGAATAACCAATACTCATTTCTCAAAAATTCAATTGTGCTCGAAAATGAACATTTAATTATTCGAAAATGAGTATTCTGTTACTCATAAATGAATACTTAATTACTCAACAATAAATATATATACATGCGGATGTGTGGGAAATACGGTTCATTCGAATATATAGTATAGGTACTCCTCATTTTCGAGCAATTGGTATACGTTTTTGAATAATTGAACAACATTTTTTCAAGAATTTAATCCTTTAATATAAATTTTGAGAGTTTGATGGTTCGATTGTTGACATGTGGCAATTTAAGAGTCCTATTTTTTTGACAAGTAAGCGAACACGTACGTGTCTCTCCTTGGTTTAAGTAACCGAAACTTCCCGAAAGCAAATTCACAGCCGCGATGCAAAAGGAAAGAATCCCCTTTCTTCCTAAAAATTTTCTTCCTGATGCAATTTTTCAATGAAGGAAAGGAAATCTTTTCGCCCAAATCTTTGGCTGGAAAACTTTTCCACTACTACTTTTTGCCAAAAAGATCCCGAGAAAGATTTCTATTTTGCCATTTTGAGAAAGATTTCTATTTTGTCATTTCAACGGTCTTCTCCACCAAAAAATTTCCGAAGAATCTACTCTCACTATTACTCCGGGTATGTCTTCTCTTCTTTGCCGATTTGCCGAAGGAAAGACTTCAATTTAGTCGGCCTGTCTTCTCCACCTAAAGGAAACTCTTGAATTTAGAACCTCTGTGTTCGGTCTTCTCTTCTTCACCGAAAGAAACTCAATATGCCCCCTTAATCTTCTCTCTTAATTCATATCCAAAATACAAAAGTTGATATTCCAAATTAAGAACGGAGATTCAACAGGGCAGTTTACAAGATTTGTTGTTAAAAGGTATGTTTCATATATTCGAAATTCATTTTCATTCAACCCCATTTTTTCATTCATATTCATTTGATATTGTTCTTTGATTTACCTTAATTACCTACAATTTCCTTAATTGTTTCATTGTATATTGTCTGGCACATTTTCGTTTGCTAAGCTCAAATATACCAGTTTCCTTATTTACCAGTTTTCACGATTTTTGTAACTATATATAAAATATTGTGTAATAAGACTTACCCATGTTTACCAAACAAATGACATGACTTCGAGAGAGTATATCAAGATTCACGCCAATGAAGAAGAACATGATCTTATAGATTGAGACAAGTCAGCCACCAAGTTGAAGAGTGACAAGGTCGAATAAAAATAATATTATACTTGATTTATTGATGAGTTTTATTTTATGGTTTGACTTGCATGATATGGTTAGCCTTCGCCATGTAAGAGTACGTAGTAGATGATTTTATGGTTTAGTCTACAAATACTTTATTCTGTTTAGCCTAAAACCTTAAATACATGTCTTGGTTCAAATGTATTGGTCAATGATATGGTAAATTTAAAATTCAATAAATTTCAATAAATTGATCTTTTGTCGTATATTGCATTCTAGCGCTGTCATTTTATATCATATAGCTTTTGTTTATAACTTTTTTGTGATGGGTCATATTTACTATACATATAGAAAATAATATAGAAAATGTGAATAAGTAACAGAAAATGTAGTATAGAAATAATGTTTGTGTGCACAAACATTTCTCTGATCCTCATAGTATAAAAATTATAGTATTACTTCAAGGGAAAAAAATTGCAGCCTATTTCTAAGCTAATTTATACTACTATGTTAACGAAAGATGTAAGTTTTTTTATCAAATAAATTTTTACCAATACCCAATGTAATTTTCCTTTAATATTTCATCAAATTTTGTCCATTTTAACTAAACAAATATAAGTTGGACGAATAATTTTGGACAAAGGTAATAACTAATAAGTAAATTTAATTAAAATGAGGATTGAAAAAAATCCTATAAAAAATGTTCTAACCTACCAAAGTCATGGTAAGCTTTGTGTTGCTGTTTCACGAGTGAACACTAAGACATCATTAAAAATATTATTTCTATATGACAATATAATCTCTTACAACCATAACCAACATGTTGTATACACGGAAGTCTTTAAAAAATTTACAAATAAAAAATATGTAGTCAAGTATACTTTCAATTCCTCAAATATTATTTTTTCGTGTTGGTGTCTATTGTATTAAATTTTCAAATTTTTAAAATATTGCATATACTGAAGTCTTTAAAATCTTTTTTTTATTCTAGACAAAATATTTCATTGAAAAAAAATCAGAACTGACAACAAATTCGTTCGTCCCCGTGCATACACTGAAGTCTTTAAATTTTTTTTTATTCTAGACAAAATATTTCATTGAAAAAAAATCAGAACTGACAAAAAATTTGTTCGTCCCCGTGCGTGGCACGGGTCAAAATTCTAGTTAAATAAAAAAAACGAGTATTCAATAACTAAAAAAATGAGTATTTCCCTGTAATAAAAATGAGGATTCATAATCTCTACTCAAAATGAGGATCCCAAGGTTCCCCCATACTTACCTCATTACCTGCGTTTCTATCTGACCACCGTTGGATCGTCTCCCCCAAGTCGTCTCCGGTGGTCCGCACCACAGTTTTCTACATAAGCTCTCTGCGTCCAGTCCATCATCTCCGGATTTGCATCGGCGCACTTCTTCCAAATCATACCCGTCTGTTCTGAATCTCGCCCCCGGTAAAATCCCCACAGCGCCGGAGCCTGTGCGTGCCCCCGTTGTTTACCGGCCGTTGACCTGTTTCCGGTGTGCGATTTCCGATTCTATCCAGGTTTGGCGATTCTGCTTGCCGATTACAAACTTTTGAAATTTAACCTAAAAATAGGAATGTCGCCGGGGTCTCACTTTAATCAGCAAGGATCTCCGAAAATGCTTCCACCGCGCCAGCAACCACGGCCTGGTGGTTTACAGACCAATTTATCCTTGGTCACTTCAGATGCTTGTGGGTCTCCTAATCTTCAAGAGCTGGGCTCGAATTCAGATCAGATTCGGGAATCCCCATCTGAAAGTGCTAGCTCTCGTGAAACCTGGCCTGCAGCTGATGCTTTGGCGGGGAAGAAGATGGAGAAGGAGAAAGAGAACGGATTTGCAGAGAATTGTGTCCTGCGCCATTTATCAAGCTCTGATAAAATGTCTCTTCAAGATGTCGCCCGAGAACGGGTGGATGTAATAGCAGATAGAATGCAACATCTTCCAGATGAGTATCTGGAGAAGTTAAAAGTTGAACTCCGGGCTTTTCTGGAAGGACTAGGTGGTTCTCAGCATAGAGATGAGTTCATTTTTTTGCAGAAACTAGTTCAGAATAGGGGTGATCTGACTGACAAAACAATGATTATGGCTCACAGAGCACAGCTAGAAATACTCGTCGCTATTAAGACTGGGATTCAAGCATTTCTACACCCCAGTGTTAGCCTCTCACAAGCTTCCCTGATTGATATTTTCTTGTACAAGAGATGTAGAAACATAGCTTGTGGGAGTACCCTTCCAGCCGAGGATTGTTCTTGTGATGTTTGCTCCAAGAGAAATGGTTTCTGCAACCTTTGCATGTGTGTGATCTGTAACAAGTTTGATTTTGAGGTGAATACATGCCGATGGATTGGTTGTGATCAATGTTCACACTGGACACACACCGATTGTGCTATTCGTAATGGGCTGGTTGGGATGGGCCCTTCTCTTAAGAATGGCTCGGCCGAAATGATTTTTAGGTGCCGAGCTTGCAACAGGACTTCTGAGTTATTGGGTTGGGTCAGAGATGTTTTCCAGCACTGTGCACCAACCTGGGAGAGGGAAGCTTTTATAAGAGAATTTGATTACGTTAGTAGAATTTTCCGAGGAAGTGAGGATCCAAGAGGCCAGAAATTGTTTTTGAAGTGTGAGGAACTTATAGGAAAGCTGAAAAGTGGTGCAGCTGAATCTGTGGCTTGCAAAGTTATTTTATCCTTCTTCCAAGGTAACCACAGACAGTATTATTAAGTGTCCTTTCTCTTGCATTTATAGATCGTTATTGGATTTGATTTTTGTCCCAGCAACAAAAAGTATAAAACTTAAAAATCATACACTTGAGGATTTAATTTGTTTGATAGATAAAAGCATTTTGGAGATGGGATTCATTTACTTAATTTCACTGCACCTCATGAACTTAAAATAATGTTCAGCTAACACGGTTGGGCGCAAGCTATAACTTAATTGAGTACTATGTTTGACTAACAGAGTTGGCAATTTAAGCATTTACAAACAATTGCCCTCATCCATTTGATCCATATGATCCATTCGATATGCTCTGCTCTTTTATGTGCACCCCCTTTTACGTTTTAAAATTATCGGATTTATCACTTTCCACGGGCTCTTCTTATTTTCCCAACTGCTTCATATATGGTGAAACAAGTTATAGAAAGCAATACCTTTATGTTTAAGCATCTACCTATGCCGTAGGTGTTACTCATTTGATAGCAATGCTTTATGTTTAAGCATCTACCTATGCCGTAGGTGTTACTCATTTGATAGCAATGCTTTGCTGAATGTTTCATACTTCCCTTTTTTTTAATGCTTAATAGCTTTTCATGGAGATTTATACTGTGATTTCTGTTTTTTATGTTTTTCTTGCTCATGATTCTTAAAGGAGGTGGCAGCATACCATAATATATGTAGTTTAGGCAATGACAAGTCGATTTAAAATACTTTGACTGTTCCTGGATTTAATTGACAATTTGACAAGTTTTATCTAAAACAAGATCTTAAGTCGATAGTCTTTCAGAATTTAGACTATCTTTTTACCTGCTTATGTAGTGGTAAAGTTGGTTTTTTTTTTTTTGAAATCCCGAACTCCCTAGGGTTGTGTTCTGTTGAGAACTAAAACTCCCAAGTGACTTTATTTTGGAATTCATTCTCCACTTGTATAATTCCTTACCAAAACTTCGTTGTGCACTATGAGTACACCAAGTCAAATGCAATGCTAGGACTACTAAATAAGTACTAAGCTAATACACCAATTAAATCGCCGATAAGAAGCCAGTGAGATATTTTTCCAATGTATAAAAACTAAATCTAAATTAATTAAATCTCTCATCACACAATTAACTTCACACTTTTCTCAATGAAATACACTGCTTGCAGTCCCACCTGATTTAAGTGATTATAATAATGATGTAATTGAGCATAAAATGACACCAGGGCAGATGAATATTTTGTGTGGATATAAAGTATAGTGTATTATGAAGATTTTATTTACTTCCTTTTAGTAGACCCTTAATTTTTGTTGATCAAAATTTTGTGACCTATATAGAGATCGAGGTCGATTCATCCAAGCTTCAAGAAGTAGACGAAGTTGGGCATCTGATAGCTCCCCAGGAAGCATTCACCAAGATTGCTGATGTTGTGCAAGAAGCCATCAGAAAGATGGAAATGGTCGCGGAAGAGAAGATGAGAATGGTAAAGAAAGCCCGTTTGGCCTATGAGGCATCCGACCAGGAGCTAAAGGACAAAGCCAGGGAAGTGACTGCCCTAAAGATGGACAGGCAGCGAAAGAAGCAACAGATCGACGAGCTGGAGAGCATTGTGAGGCTTAAACAGGCAGAGGCTGAAATGTTTGATCTGAAAGCCAGTGAAGCGAGACGAGAAGCTGATAGGCTACAGAGGATTGCGCTTGCCAAGACTGACAAGTCCGAAGAGGACTACACCAGCAGGTATCTCAAGCAAAGGATGAGCGAAGCCGAAGCCGAGAAACAGTATTTGTTTCAGAAAATCAAACTCGAGGGGAGTTCGCGGGCGGCTTCGCACAGTGGCGCGGCGGCTGGGGCACCCGACCCTTCGCAGGTGATGATGTATTCCAAGATTCAAGATTTGCTCAAGAACATGTAAGATTTATATATTTTGTATGACATTTGACATGCTTCCTTCTATAATTTTGTGTAATACTACCCATTGTTATGTTGTTTATTATTCATGATTTGGACTTGAAAACTATACATTTTGAGTGTTATCATTAGTGCAACTATCTACTTGCGAGTAGAGATAAAGTCTGCATACACAGTTTACACACACGCATACACGCTCTCTCCCGAGACCTTTCTATTCTTTTTGAGATTTTACTGGGTTTGTAGTTATGAGCTTGTACTCTTTACCTGATTTAGATTCATTCTGATTTCATCAAAATAAGTTTTAATATGGTCTGATGTGATTGTAGGTGTTGATCTAATTGTAGTTGTATTCAAAGTTGTTTCTGATCTGATTTGGTCTAATCTGATTCTAATAAAATAATTAATATTTTGTTCTAATTTAAATCGCGTGTTGTTGTTTGTGAGGTTTGAATGAAATTATTTTCAACTTGATTTATTTGAAAACTAGTGAAGAATTAAAAAATACTCATAAAATTTATATATTTAAAAATTATATCAAAAGATCTATGTTTGACAAGATTATATTATTTTATCAAATGGGTAGCACAAATGGAAAGAATTCATACAATTTTTGAAGAGTTCAGAGGTAGATGGCATAAAACTCCAAGTTTTTAATGATATAAAATGTAGAATCACTTTAAAATTGGTAAAATTAATTTAGAATGTACCAAAAGACTAACATTGTGTTTCGTTCAAAGAATTTGGAAAGAAAAAAAAAGGAAATGATTTTCCATAAGTTTAAGTGGGTCAAAACTATTTATAAGTTGTTCTTAACTTATAAGTCAGCAAATGACATGTTTCTCTGTGCTTTTAAGTTGACTTATAAACGGTTTATAAGGCAGGAAAAATAAGGTCTTACTCATTTTTAAATTCGTTTTTTCGTTTTTCCGTTTTAACTAGATTACTTACAAAACTATTATAGGACTATCCGTAAATGACTTACTCCTTCTGTTCCATTTTAAATTGTCTGTTTTCCTTTTTTCTCCGTCCCAAAATAAGTTGTCTGTTTCTTGTTATCGTAAACTTTCAAGAGTAAAATAGCTAAACTACTATTAAAATAAGTCATTTTTCTCCACTTTATCTGATCTTCTCATTCTTCGTCACTCCTCCTAAAAAGTAATGACAATTTCGGAAAGTCAACTCTATTTTTCTCTTCCTTAAATATGTCCCAAAGTCAAAATGGGCGATTTAAAACGGGACGGAAGGAGTATTAATTATTTAAGTCATTTTATCTACACAAATTTTTTTAAAACTTATAAGCAGCTTATAAGTTAAAAACTGATTATAAGTAATAAGTCAATAAGTATCAGCGCAGAGAAACACCCACTTTCCCTCCTCTTAGTATATTTTGTCTTCTCATTTTCTTTTCCTTCCACTTTTTTTTCTTTTTTTCCTTTTTAGCCAAGCAAGAAAAATGTTTTCTTCTCATTTTCTTTTTCTTTCCCTCTCAAGCTGATGTCAAACAAGTTCTCAAACAATTGTTCAAAAAGTTTAGAAATACGAGTTCTTGCAAATTTTTAGGCTACCATAAAATTTTCTTCGAAAAAAAAGATGAGCTTCATTTCCGAGGGTTCTCCAAACCTAGCCGGAAAATCAAGTAAATTAGATTCTGATTGCTCATGATAGTTGCAAATAAAATAATTTTAAACCGAATACTCCGTATGTCTTTATTGGCCTTCCAATTTCCCAAACTAATAATCATCTCATATTCTCATTTATGGTGATTTAAACTAGTCAACTATCGTTTCAAAAAAAAACTAGTCAACTATAATCATGGCACGAAAATTATTGCATAGACTAAAAAGTTCACTAATTACTTTTAGAGAGACCAAAAAATCTTTTTCTTAAGGCATTATTCAAAGAGAATGGTTACTTCCTCCATTCTTATTTAATTATCCGTTTTGTTTTTTACATCAAATATTTGAGTAACTATATAAAAAAATACATTATGAATTAAAATATAAAAATTATATCAAATTACTAGTATTGAAAAATACTTTAAATGCATTACTTTTAATATATTTTACTAATATATTTTAAAGATATTGTTGGTACTACCATAAAACAAAGCTTAATATTACGTCCCACTGACACATACAAATAGGTATTATGTGTCTATCTATGTGTTACCTCCAAAATGTGAAAAAAATGATATTAGCCCTGTACAAAATTCATATGTTGAGCCATATTTTAAATTTTGTAGAGTATTTGTGTTTTAAAATTAGTGCTAAATTTGATTTTTGATAACCATTTTTATAATATTTTCACTATTATTTGGTAAATTTATATTAAATTTAAAAGTATCAAGCAAATAGAATAATGAATGTCTAACAATATTGAATCTTAATAGTTTGGGGGCCTTGTGCGTGTGCACACCTTGCACGCCCTTCGGCTTCGGGGCCAACCATGATTAGATCGAGTCATATCATTCGTAGAATCGTAGAAGCTACGAGGATTTACTCCACATTTGAACCAATTGAACATATAGAAGGGTACACAATCAAGCACTTATTTGATCGATTGATTTTTTAATAATTTATGTTTCAAAAAGAGTAATGCTAGAGTCACAAATAAAACATTCAAAAAATTTACAATCTTGCCAAATATGTAAAATAAAGGTACTAAATAATGGCTTTAAATACTCAAAAAAATAAATATTTAAATGTACAAAAAGTAAGATTATGAATTTTGTGAGTATTTTGTTTGAGACTCTAGCATTACTCATTCAGAATTATTTACTTGTTTCTTGTTTTAGGTGGAAAAAAATCAAATATTTGATTAGTAATGAGAATATGAAATTCATGTGTTTGCATAATGTACTAAATTGATATTCTATTGTAAATACATCAATAGAGGGCCTGTTTGAGAATAATGTTAGAGATTAGCGTTAACGTTTTAGATAAAATTTAACGGTGCAGATTACTTTGAAAATGATAAACGCTGTCCGTAGATAGCCTTTTCAAAATGCTAACGCTAATCGCTAACGTTATTTCCAAACAGGCCCAGAATAAATAAAGACATCTTAATCCAGCTTCTTCTTATGTTCACCAAACACACTCTTAGATCATTTCTCTTCACCTGATCTGAATGATTCTAGTATTATTGAAATAAGTTCTGATCGATTTGATTTGGTTTGATCTTATCTGATTTAGTTATATTTTAAACTATTTTTTATGTGATATGAGCTGAACTGATTCCAATAAGAAAATGTAATAAGTAACAAAAATAAGTTCAATATAAACCGAAAGAGAGAAATCCCAAAATTTACAAGAAATTAGACAGAAATAGCTATAGACACTTGCCATTTGTTTTTTTTTTCTTTCTTTCAATTTCACATGGATATATAATGACGTTGTCTTTTCCTTATTAAAGAAAATATTCATTCCACATTAGATAGATGCTTCAAATCGTGAATGTTAAGGTTCCAAAACCAACCAGATCCAACTTTTATTCTTTTTGTTCCTTTTTCACGTGATTTTGTTTATTCTTTTCAATGATATAAAACAAATTAAAAAACACACAAATAATTTGTAGCCAGCAGTATGGTAATGACTATTTGACTAAACTTTTATGAAACATAGTTAACTGAACTTGCTTTATAATTAGTGTAAAAATAAAAAATAATTTATATTTTGAAAAATGACATGAAAATATGAAACATGATTGACATAATACATGACCATATTAATTATTTAATTAATTATCGATTATCCATGAAAACATATTTAAGAAAAAGTATATTTGGTTCAGATTTGCAAATAGTTAAAGGAAAAAAAACAAGTAAAACTAATAGACCGGTAGCATTTTTATGTTAAGAAAGTAGTACCCCTTCCGTCCTAAATTGAATTAAAATTTTCTATTCACGAGACAAAACCCGACACTTTTTAAAATTAATTTATTTCAAAATTGGTATAAGAATAGTTAATAAAGTTTACATATTAAAAAACTCAATCTTTCCAAAATTCTACAAAATAAGATGTGAGAAAAATATTTTATTTTATCAAATAATTAATGAAAATATACACACAAATAAAAGTTATTGAAGATAAGCCCTAAAAAAGTTGTAATTTAATTTTGGACGGAGAGAGAAATTGTTTTCCTATAAAGAGAAGGCATGGAATTACTTGGCACACATATTGCCACACATAATCAATTATCCTCCCAACTAAAAGTCTCAATACAAATCTCATTCAAAACATCAAAATCATGTCTTTGGGGTTCCTAAGGTTTGTGTTCTTGTTCATCATCCTCATCCTAGGGACCGCTCCTAGAAAATCTGGTAACCAGTACTCTCTTTCTCGCTAAAAAATTATCATCTTATGACCTGTTTAGGAATAGCGTTAGAGATCAGCGTTAGCGTTTTGAAAAAGTTATCTACTGGTAGCATTTCGTGTTAGCGTTTCCAAAGTAATCTGCACCGTTGGAATTTCCAAAACGTGCCCTTAGTAGTTTGATTCTTTTAAATTCAAACTGTGACACTCGTTGATCACAAATTAAATAATGATATACTCCGCTCGTATGTATCGTTGGATATATGGAGATGGAGAATATGATGAGGAGTGGTGCGTGGCGGACGAGCAGACGCCGGACGAGGAGCTGAGGGAAGCAATGGATTGGGCATGCAGGAATGGCGCAAACTGCAGAATGATTGAAGAGGAGCAGCCATGCCATGAGCCCAACACAATGAGGAACCATGCCTCTTATGCTTTCAACAGCTACTTTCAGAAGATGAAGAACAGTGGTGGAAACTGCTACTTCAATGCTGCTGCTATGGTCACTTCCCTTGATCCTAGTAAGTTCATACTACCTCCGTCCCATTGTCTTTGTCCAATTTTGACTTTTGGATCTGTTCATCTAAGCACTTTGACTCATCAAATTCTCTCAATGTATAAGCCTAAAAATAGTCATGTGTGATCTTGTTTGATTCGTCTTAACATATAGATTATTAATATATAATTTTTATAATTTTTTAATATACAAATTACAAGATAAAATGGATTAAAGAAGTGCATTGGATGGTGTGCCAAAAGGTAAGTGGACAAAGACAGTGGGACGAAGGGAGTATATATATATATACTCCCTCCGTTCCATTAAACGCTTCCTCTTTCATTTTTTTCCAATTCCCTAAAACACTTCTATTTTCTATTAAAAAACCACTTTTAATTTACCCCTACTTTTTCATAATTTCATACCCTACCTATCACATCACTTTTTCACTAATAATCAAATTATGATATCAGACTTTTACCCATCACATCAGGGGTAAAATTGGAAAGTTAACCAAAATTACACTTTTCTTATTTTGACCCAAGGTCAAAATGGAAAGGGTTTAAAGGAACGGGCGGAGTATATGTATACTCTCTCCTGGTTGAAAATAAATTTTGTTTCCTAAATCTATAAATAAATTTTACTTATAAGTCTACAATTTTTTTACTCATCATGTGATTTTTTAATAGAAATCATCCTAAATAGGACTAAAACATAGAGAAAAGTACCAAAATAGGACTTTCATGTTTTTTTTTCCAGAATAGAACTTTGCACTGTGGTAATGTACGTGACTTTGCATTATGGTAATGTGGCAGTGTACATGTGCAAATTACTATACTTTCTTGGTAATGTATATGACCATGTTTGGTAATGTAAGTCCTATTTCGGGAATAAAAACATGGAAGTCCTATTTTGGTATATTTTCAATGTTTTAGTCATACTTTGGTCTTTCTCCCATTTTTTAATATGCACACCAACACCTTTATTATTTTTTTTTGAAAAAGATAAATAAATGAGGAAAGAATATGCATGATAATTAATGATGGATTAACTTTTTCTAATTATTATATACAGGCTATGGCTCATGCAAATTTGAAGTTGTTTAATATCATGATTCAACACAAGCGGTGAAGATGTCATGGTGTTCCTCAATAGGCCGGATTATAGGATTGCACTGCTCCTAAAAATCTTTTCTGTTTTGAATTTTTTTGATACTTTTTAACTATAAATTAAACATAATCTAAATAAATAAATGATATAAAAATTTGATATATTAAAAGTATATCTTAAGATGAACCCAATTATATTGAATACATACAATAAATAAATATATTTTTCTTACATTTTGCGGCTAAAGAGTGTCACTATATGACCACAAAAGTCAAAATATAAAAATTTTTAGGACCAGAGGGAGTATTATTAGACTGATTATTTTCTTTTAAAAATTAACTAATTATAGTTTGTTTTCTTGATCCATAGTTTAAGATGAACGGTTTTATTGACTGTTTGAGGTTCTAAAAATAAAACAGCCCTATATATTGATAAATTTCTCTTTGAATTGAATGGAAAAGCTTTAATATCAAGCTTTTTGAAACAAATTGTAAAGATCGCTGCTAATTTTTTTTAAAATGTTCATCGGAACAATAAATGTTGTCGTTCCATAAAGTGAAATCGCTCACCCGGGCGCCATTCACTTCCTTCTCAACGAGATTGTAAGATGAGGTAAATTATAGTGACTCAATCGACAACAGAGGCTGGTACTAGTGCTCAATGCACACAAGGAGCTGTCCTCATTTTTTCAGAGATTGCTCTCACATTATCGCTGGTGAGGCTTGATCTTTGGTCTCTTGTTCTGAATTTCACATCTGGGACCAGTGGAGCTGCCCATGCAGGCATAAATGTTGTTGTGATCTCCGGAGTAAAATTTATTCACAATCAATTTTTATTTAAATTTGGATTATATTTGGGGAAGAGAAAAGGTAGGTATTTAAACAAAATAGTGATACTTTTGAAAACGACGAGTTCCTACCCCGCTAACCCTCCCGGTAAACCCTCGCCCTATTCCGACCTGAACACACACCCCTCCCCCCGACCCCTTCGATTGCACGCGCCAAATTTATTTGACTTTGGACTTCAATGGAGTATTTGTAAAAATAACAATAAATAAAATAATAAATAAAATAAAATTTGCTATTTCAAAAATTTATATCAAGAATAATTTATAACACTTTTCCGTTGCTTTTAGTTAATCGACGGAATAGAAAGGAACAGTGGGACTCCAAGAGTGACAAAATTCATTTATGTTTTATGCACCTCATAAATAAATCGAGTTATATTACAGTAACACCACAAATATTAAGTTTTGATTTTTTGTAGTCAAAAACAAAATTTGACCTATAATTAAATAAAAAATTATATGGTACTCCGTATATTATTTGCATGAAAAAATTTTGAAAATATTTTAGAAATAAATGTATTAAAAATTATTCTTGTATGAATAACTAAGAATATACGGAGTAAATATTATTTAATTCATGCTCATAATTTATCAATTTTGACTACAGAAGTAAAAAAAACTAGACAAATATTTCATGATGGATCGAAGTAGCAAAACACAATAAAAATGGCAGGGATCTAACCTCGGTACGATCCTTGGCATCTCTCTCTCTCCAACTTCTATTCTCTGGTTTTTTTAAATTTATTATTTTAAATACAATTTTACAATCCCTAAATTCTCCCCATTGGAGTAAAGTCTTACATTACATACACGTCTGTCCCCGAAAAATTAGGGGCGTGGCATCATAGGAGAAAAATAGACTTTTGTGTCATAAGGAAGAAAAATCTATCAAGTTATTGTTTAATAACAATTGACATTATAGTAATAAAAATAATAAAATATCAAGGGGCTGTTTGGTAACTTCTGAATAGATAAGTGGTTCGAATGGTTGAACCAGTGGTTCAAACATTTTTGAAAATTTAATATATATATATATATATACATATATATATATACATATATATATATATATATATATATATATATAATATTTCTTCTATTGAAAATAAGTTATTTATGAAACATGACTAAAGTAATAATCAATTTAATTAATTTGAATAGTAGCATTAAATTGATAAAATTATATACTATGAAATATTTAAAAAATTATATTAAAAATTTTATAAAATAGAAGGAGATTTTATTTTTTCAATAATTTGTCCAATATTTTCAAAACTTATTTAAATTAAGTATTTCATTGATATGTACTGTGTATTTGTAGAATACGGAGTAGTTAAAAGTTTAAATCATAGTTACAATATTACTACCTCCGTTCCTGAGTATTTGTCCAGTTTTGACTTTTTTCAGTTAACTGTTTTAACCTTTGACCTATAATTAAATAAAATATATATTGTATTTTAATGAAATAAAATAATATTTTGAAAATATTTGATATAATAAAGCTAATAAAACTCTTTTTGTATCAATATCTAATATCATTTTTATATAATTTGAGGTCAAAGTTTAACAATTTTAACCGAAAAAAAGTCAAAAGTGGACAAATACTTAGACATGGAAGGAGTATATTTTTTAATGTTTTATGAAAAGAAATCATTTTAGAAATTTTTTTTACTCAGGAAATATATTATATATTTCCCGGGCATGCAAGTTATCTCACAAGAGTACTTTAGCTAAGGTGGTTGCTAAAGTATATTATATATTTCCCGCGCCGGTTCTTTGCTGAGGCGGTCTTGTGGCCTGGACCGGGTCGGTTTGGTCGCCGGTTCACCGGTTTCCAGTCCGAACCGGCCGGTCCGGTCCGGTTTTTAAAACTATGCCCTAGCATGGCTACTCCTTCATTTCCATGTACCCGGTTGTACATTCGCCAGGTCCACGAGCGGGATGCTCGTTATCTGTTTGAAGATTATTTTTCAAACGACATGTCACATGTGCTTTCCTTCGGCGTTTATGAATGCGTCGTTTATTACTCATTCGCAATGTGAACATACTCGCAGCTCATGATGTCTATTTCTAACAGTGGGCGGACGGTGTTAGAGGTGAGGGCCTATCCACACTACAGAAGTGCACAGTCGCAATTAGGCAGCTTGCGTACATCAAGACATGTTTGAGATGCTACTATAAAAACAAGCAAATAAACTGCATCAAAAGCACCAGCTATTAGAACAACCTAAAAATCGATGCAAAAATGTGGAGTAAGTAGTGCGTAACCGGTACACTGCTTTTATATACTTTGTATTTTGTTTTTCATTCATTGATCGGATCATTCGGAGAGCTCATTGATCAGATCTATCTCCTCGATCCGTAGCCACATATCTATCTCATCGATCTATTTATCTCCTCTGTGCTCTTCGCACATCTATCTCCTCGATCTATCTATTCTTGCCATTGTCTCGACACCTCCAAGCTGGCGACAACGAGGACGACTTTCCGGCATGGATGGATCACAAGGTTGAACAATAAGTGTGCAACATCAGCGACGATAGAGGAGATTCTGAACTTCTAGCCGATACGGTGATGGAGCGAGATGAGCCAAAATCAAAGAAATTTGTAAATGTGCATCACTTTCATTTTCTTCTTATACAGTATTTTCGTGTTTATTGGTCTAAAATAAGCGTTGCAAAAGCCTGAATCTATAGTGGTGCGAGTACCTCCACATCGGCAACTCTACAGGCCGAGAATGCTTGCAACATTTTTGCCGAGGTGTCATTGAAGCTTTCAATGATACATATTTGCGAAAGTTGACTCTCCAAGATGCTCAGATGTTAGTTCATATGCACGAGCATGTGCACAGTTTTCTAGGGATGAACGATAGTCTAGATTGTATGCAATGGGAGTGGAGAATTTGCCTTAGATTGTGGCGTGGAGGGGCGCGTTCACGAGCGATTATAAGGGCTCACGTGTTAAATGAGACTCCTTTATTCAACAATGTCTGCGCTACACGTGTGCCAAATGTGCAATTCACTGCCAATGATTGACAGTATAACATGAGATATTATTTAGCAGATGACATATATTCAAGGTGGTGAATATTGGCGAAAACTATCACGTGTCTGATAAATCTAAAGAGGGCATCCTTCATTCATAGAGTGGCATTCATTTTGGAAGGATGGAGACATGGAGTATATAATACTCCCTTCGTCCCAAAATATTTGCCATATTTCCTTTTAATTTTTAGCAGTCGCGGGAACTTCTGTTTATTTCTATGTTTTCATTGGTTATTTGATAAAATAAAATATTTTTGACACCTCTTATTTCGAAGAACTTTTCATGTAGTTTTTTGATATGTAAATTTTATTTTTTATTTTTTTACCAGTATGTAAATAAAATAAATTAAAAAAACTTAATATTTTACCTTGAGAGTACAAGTGACAAATATTTAGAGAGAGAGGAAGAATCATATTGAAGCAACTACGTAGTACTACTAGTGAATAAGTGGCGGTACCCACTCATATCGTCATCTCATCTTCTGTCACAATCCTTGCCCACAAGTTTTCTCCCTAATAATAAATGATATAAATAGAAAAATCGTCTCAATTACACAAGAAATGGGCCATCATAAACTCCACACCACCACCACATAAAAAACTAAAAAAAGGGATACATTTTCCCATTAATAGTTTAAACTTTATTGTCTCAAAATTAATGGTACAGTATTTAGCTCGTATCGATGTCGTAACAAATATTTCAATTTGGTATGAGATTTTTTACATCATACCGATCTCGATCCCAAAATATCGGTTCGGTATGGTTCGGTATGGTTCGGTTTTGGTACAAGTCGGGATGAATACATGCATCCCTACTTTATACTCTTAAATGTAACAATACCCATTTACTTTTGAAAAATTGAAAGTATATTTAGAAAAATAAATATAAAAACGTAAAAATGAATACTTAAATGCAAGAAATGTGTGTCAAAACTTAGTTTATATTTCACAAACTAAAAAATAAACGATAAAAAAATAGTATTTTGAATGTTTGTGAATATATTTATATTCAGATGCACAAAACTAAAACTCAAATAATCGTATAACTTACACATAATCAGTGGCGGACCTAGAGTTCTATGAGAGTGGGTTCATTTCTTACATGTTAGACATATAATATTTTTTTCCGTTCCAAAATATTTTACATTTTATGTAAAATAAAACAAAATTTCAATTTTTTTAAAAATTCATTTTTTAAAGATTGGTATAGAAATTAAAAATTTAGTCAAAAGTTCTAGCCCTATAAAATAAGAAGTAATGAGAATATTAAACACCTAAATAAACAAAAGCTACTTTGTTGAAAACTAAGGCAGCACCTTGAGCAAAAAAAAGTAAATACTCTATGATACTCCGTAGTATATGTAGCTAACAGTGTGAACACCCTAATATACTTTATACTCCTACTGTTCTTAAAATGTCAAGTTTTTTCCTGAGGTAAAATATCAAGTTCTTTCAATTCATTTTATTTACATACTGGTATAGAAAAAAATTACATATAAAAAAATTACATGAAAAGTTCTTCAGAATAAAAGGTGTTAATTAACAATATTTTATTTTATCAAATAACTAATAAAAACATAGAAATAAACAAAAATTTCTGCGATTGCTGAAAAAATAAGTGTGACAAATATTTTAGGAGGCAGCTGAGGGAGTAATTATATTAAGAGCTGTAGGAGTTATAAAATAGCTAGGAGTCCATGAATATGCAGGGGGTACTGTACTACTACTGTAGCTAGCATTAGAAAAAAAATTTAGTGGGTGCACTTGACCCCACTTGGACCATTGTAGGTCCGCTCCTGCACATAATAGAACTTGAATCAAATTTTCAAAATAAATTTATTATTTAGTGAAGAAATATAAAAAAAGTTATTATTTTATAATATGTTAGTGTGTGTGTATGTATATGTGTATAGATATATATATATATATATATATATGTATATATATATATATATATTAATATATATATATATATATATATATATATATGTTGGGTTTGGAATTTTTGGTATGGAACGTCACCTCGTACCGTTCCTAAATATCGTACCGACCGTTCGATTTGGTACGGCACGAATCTTTCTTGGTATTTTTCTACTTTGATATTTTCGATTTTTCAGGAAGTTTTGGGATCGGTTCAGTACTTGCTCATTGCTAACAGGTAGTATAGTTTATGTCATCCATCTTGAATTCCCTCCACCTTGGGACAAGTAGAGTCTATCTTGTACAGCTCAAATACACCGTTCTTTATATACTCTGTATAATATGCATTTTCTGTTTTGTCCCATTTTAATAGTCAACTATTGGGACTTGGGAGTATTTTATTTTGTCCACCATTCTCTTATTAATTGAGTAAAGAGAACCTTCGAAAAAAATTTGAATAAAGAACACACATATTGTTATACATAAATGTATAATGTATTAGAGACATTTTTTGTAGGATTGAAATAAAAATGTAATATTAGTATATTACAATGAGACTAAATATTACCATATTCGATTTAAAAAAACAGCATATTCAATATATACATTTCTCTTTTTAAAAAATATATATATACATTTTGAGTGCTGCACTATATATCATATCGGCAAAGTTCACATAGCATTATATTTTAATGTCATGGAATGACATTGGCTACAATTGTAGCATTAGTGGTGTCTGATTCGTACAATTGAAAGTTCTCACCCGTTTAAACCTCCCCCCCAACAAACCTTTCATCACCACAATATATACTGTACAATCTGTTGTACGATATTTTCCGTATATCTACAGTAAGTATTCATTTGCAAGCAACTATGTATTCATTTTTGAGCAATTAAATACTCTAATTATCGAGTAACTGAAAACTCGTTTTTCTAAATTTCAATTATACTAAAGAATGAATATATTTAGTTATTCAAAAATGTGTATTCTATTACTCGAATATGAGTAACACATTACTTGAAAATGAGTAATCAAGTGGATGTATAAGAAACAACGTACATCGGATGTATGATATAAGTACTCCCTCATCACGGCCCCTAATTTAGTTGACTTTAGTATCAGAAATTTATGTCAAGGAGAATTTGACCATTCTAATTTTATTACAGAGTATAATTTTTTTTTTACGTATGGAGTATTTAAAACTATGAATTGTTCAAACAAATCTTTGAATTAGTTTATTCCCCTAAAGAAATACTTCATCCGTCTCAAAAAATGTCACACTTCAATAATTAAAAATCATAAAAATTTTTATTTATTTGTACATTTTAATTGAGGATTAACTAAAGTTATTTTCAATTTAAATTATTTGAAAATTAGTATGGAATATAAAAATAAAATTTATATATTTTAAAACTACATAAAAAGTTCTATAAAAAACAAGCAGGTGGCAGAACTATGTTATTTCCCAAATTGGTAGTAAAAATGGCTTAAAACATGGTTAAAGTTTGACTATTTAAATAGTAAAAGGATAATTTAAATTGGGACAGAGAGAGTAGAACTATTGACATAATTTTCAAATGTATAAGTTTTATTTTTTGTTTCTATCTCAATATTTAAATAAAATAAATTGAAAAAAAATTTAAATTTCATTTTGTTTTGTGTAATATGACAATTTTTTTGGCACGGAGGAAATATGATATAGTTTATAACATTTTGACTTTTATTTTAAAAAACTCCGTACTCTTTAAAAAATTTTGCCGAATAAAAAGGTAGAGATCACCCTAAATAAGACCAAAACATAAAGAATAATACCAAAATATGGTTTTCATGTTTTTTTCCCGAAATAGGACTTTGCACTGTGGTAATGTGACTTTGCCCTATTGTAATGTGGCAGTGTACATGTGCAAATTGCTATACTTTTTTGGTAATGTATATGACCATGTATGGTAATGTAAGTCCTATTTCGGAAATAAAAACATGGAAGTCCTATTTTGGTATATTTTCAATGTTTTAGTCATACTTTGGTTTTTTCCCATAAAAAAATCTTACTTCGTATTTTTTTACAAAAATTTCAAGGAAACACAAAAATGTGACACTCTTTTGACCAGAAAACTACTTTAGGGTACCCTCAATTTTCTGTTAATGACTTCTAGGTCCCACATTATCTGAAATATACTCCGAGTACCCTTAATTTTTTAAAAAGAACTTTCCGGTCTCAAATTATGCAAAATATACATTGGGATCTTTAAAGTTTGTGATATTAAACTTCAGGTGTACATTCCGTCCATTAAGGCGTTAGGATTGAAAGTTTTTTTAGCTTTGAGAAAGTGAAGGATTTTATTTGAATTTAATAAAATACGGAGTAATGATTATGAAGCTAAAATTTAATATTTGTCAAAGGACCAAAACTTTTAATTCTAACGGTCAAATAGACGGAATATATAACCAAAAAAATACATTACTACTAATTTTAAGGACCCCTGTAATATATTTTAAATAATGTGAGATCTGAGCATTCTTATGTGATAATTGAGGCTACCCGAGAGTATATTTTAGATAATATGGAACCTGGTAGTCATTATTAAAAAATCGAAGGTACCCGAAATAATTTTCTACTCTTTTGACCTCATATAGTAGTATTACACTAACAGCTACGCCCTCCGTCCTAAAATTATCTTCACATTTATATTTATGAGGTTTGGGCGATTTTATTTTCAATTCAATTTATTTGATTGTAGATTGTAAAATTAAAAAAATAAATTTACATATTTAAAAACAATATAAAAAATTCTACAAAACAAAAGGTGACAAGACTATATAATTTTATCAAATAACGAGAATATTTAAAGAAAATGATTTACTCTCTCCGTCCCTAAATATTTGTCACACTGTTAGCATATATTTGTTTATTTATTAATTTCCTTGTATGTATTTATTTCCTTGTAAGTAATCCTTACCATATTTGTATTAGGAAACTTGCTTGTATATATACCTTGTGAATACTCAATGGAAATCAATTCAGTCTTTCACAAATTTCTACATGGTATCGGAGCCAATATCCCGGGAACTTCTCAAACCCTAGGCTCGTTTTTTTTCTGCACGGTGCCGCCACCGTAGCATCGCCGGCCGGCTCACGACGGTCGTTCCTTCTCGATCGGCTCACGTCGATCAATCGTCCACCAGCGCCGGCTCACGTCGGCTGCCACGTCGCTTACACAACCACCGCCTCACGTCGGTGATTTCTCCGTCCTCATGACTACCGAAGGATCAAAGAAGGTTAGGCTCATCCATGACCCGACCTCTCCATACTACATCCACCCGTCCGAAAGCGCGGGTAATTCCTTGACGAAGCATCTTCTCAAAGGTGATAATTATGATATTTGGGAGAAAACTGTTGTCAATGCTCTCGAAGGACGTAGCCGAGCAGGTTTTCTCAGCCCCACCGGGTTTCCTAAACCCACTGATGAACAGGAATTGGCGGCATGGAAGGCCAATAATTCCATTATTTGCTCTTGGATCTGTAACAGTGTTGATAAACACATTCAACCGTCCATTATTTCCCATAAAATTGCTCATGAATTATGGTTAGATCTGAAAACTAGATATGGAGGCTCCAATGGACCGCGCGTTCATCAATTAAAATCCGAGTTCCAATCTTTGCGTCAAAAAGGACAAACTGTGGTTGTTTATTCCAATCAATTTGTGACTTTGTGGAACAAGCTGTATGGATCTGTTGATCCCACTTGTGGCTGCCGATGTGAGGCCGCAGCATTGATTCGGGCGCGTGAAGAACAGGAGAAAACACATCATTTTTTGCTCGGGCTCGATGACGAACAATTTGGCCATATCCGCTCACAGATTATTGCCACCGAACCTGTTCCGGACATACACCGGGCTTATGCACTTATTGTTCAAGAGGAACGCCACAAGAGTATTGTCCGAGGCCGAGATGACCGCACGGACGCTCTTGCCTTCGCCATGCAACGTCCTGCTCCTTCCATCGGTCGTGGAGACCCCCCCCCCCATTATTCATGCACGCATTGTGGAAAAGATGGACATTCAGTGGATCGGTGTTATCAGTTGCATGGATACCCGCCCGGGAAGGGACGTGGGGGTCGCGGCCCTGCATCCGGCCGTGGTGGTCGCGGCGGTGGCCAAGCGCCGTCCGGTGGCAGTGGCACCCCTGGCCGTGGGTCTGGCCGAGGGGTAGGATCGGCGACAGGGGGAGCAAATGCAGCCACCAACTCCAACGCCTTGGGCCTCACACCCGATCAGATGACCCGGTTACTTTCCATGCTCGACGTCTCGTCTTCCGAGAAAGATACCGGGCCCAATTGTGATGCAGCATCTCGTGAGTGGCTTATTGACAGTGGCGCCTCTCATCACATGACTGGTAATATCTCTTTTTTATCCGATGTGGCTCCCATGGCCCCCTGTGTCATCACGTTGCCCAATGGCACACAGACTACAGCCACACGT
>OOIL02000116.1:918689-969189 GCA_900332095.2 Cuscuta campestris
GTTATCAGCTTATAGTGATTCCGACTGGGCAACGTGTCCCCTCACTCGCCGTTCTGTTAGCGGCTATTTTATTCTCCTTGGTGGTTCCCCGGTTTCTTGGAAGACGAAGAAACAAACCACCGTGTCCCGATCTTCAGCAGAGGCCGAATACCGTGCTATGGCTAATGCATGTGCAGAAGTACGGTGGATTCGTGGTCTTCTTGGGGCACTCGGCGTTACTCCACCGACGACACCTCGTCTGTTTTGCGATAATAAGTCCGCTCTGTTTATTGCTGCTAATCCTGTCTTCCATGAGCGCATGAAACACATTGATATCGATTGTCATATTGTCCGAGAATGTGTTCAGCGCGGTGAGCTCGCCACAGCATATGTTCCAACTCGCTTACAGATTGCTGATTTATTTACTAAAGCCTTGAACAGACCACTCTTTGCGTTCTTACTATCCAAGTTGGGCATTTGTGATCTCCATGCTCCAACTTGAGGGGGAGTGTTAGCATATATTTGTTTATTTATTAATTTCCTTGTATGTATTTATTTCCTTGTAAGTAATCCTTACCATATTTGTATTAGGAAACTTGCTTGTATATATACCTTGTGAATACTCAATGGAAATCAATTCAGTCTTTCACAAATTTCTACACACACTCGTATTTCCGAGGCAAAATATCAAGTTTTTCAGTTCATTTTATTTACATATTGGTATAGAAAATAAAAAATAAAATTTACATATTAAAAAAACTACTTGTCGAAATAAGAGGTTTCAAGAATATTTTATTTTATCAAATAACCATTGAAAACGTAGAAATAAATAAAAGTTTCAACGACTGCTGAAAAAACAAGTGTGACAAATATTTTGGGAGGGAGGAGTATGTCTGAATGAAAATGGTGTCACTAGCCTCTTTATTTAATGCCATTTACCGGAGTGCATCTTAGCCACGGGTTGTTGATGTCAGAGGGCAATTTGGGCATTGAATGCTCCCTCCATTGCTAATGACAGGTGTCTTCTTCGCCTTCCCACACACAACTAACTACTGTAGTAATTCTACCCACCCTTCCTTGTGTATGTCTCTAAAGTAAATAATGTCAAATTTAACACTCCCCCATACCTAAATTATTTACTCTTTAGGTAAAAGAAGTAAAACTTTAATTTTTTCAATTCATTTTAATATTTAAATAACAAATAAAACTTAATATTTAAAAAATACATCAAAAATTCTACAAAACAAGAGGTGACACAAATATTTTATTTAATCAAATAGTCAATGAAATCACAGAAATAAATAAAAGTTTCCTTGATTTTTGAATAGTAAAACGTGTAAATCATTTATGAACAAAGGGAGTAGTATATTAGAGCATAGCCAAGTAAGTAATGGAATGCCACGCAATGGCGTGAAGTATTTTAGCCAATCAAAATCAGTCCAGTCAGCGTGTGTCAAATGAATAAAGTGGCATGCCTTGCAGTCAATGGCAAGTTACTTTTGTTATCATTTTTTTACACTTTTTAAATGTATGTTAATTATTAAAAATTATTTTACCTATCTTTTTTTAATAAAAATAATTCTAATCTTTTTTTGGCAATGATAATATTTTTTACGTCAAGTTTAAATTGTACCCGTATAAATTTAATTATTTTTTGTAAATATATGTATTTTGATCTCAAGTTTAAATTGTACTCCAAATAATTTAACTATTCAAAATTTTTGTAATTATCTATTTAATTGGCAAAATTGCATAGGCTTGGGTATAATGTTTAGTTTTAATACATGTTATGTGTGTGTGTCTATATATATATATATATATATATATATATATATATATATATATATATAGTTTTAGAAAAAAAGGGTTATCATATTTTTAAAAAGTGGGTTTATATTTTCAGTTATGACCTATATTTATTTGTGTTTTTTCATGACCTATATGATAAAATAAAATATTCTTGTCACCACTTGTTTTGTTGAACTTTTGGTGTAGTTTTTAAATATGTATGTTTTATTTTTTATTTTATACCAATATTTAAATAAAATAGATTGAAAAAACTTGGAATTTTTCTTCGTTTTGCGAACCGGGAAGATCATTATAGGACGGAGTGAGTATTAAATTAAGGGTCAGTTCTATGGCCAATCTTTTTGAATGGCCAGGACAATAGACACCTAAAGTGTTTTATTTATAAAATTGATCGTTCTTATCTTTAAGACTATCTGTCATGCGGCTTGATGGAAGTGGCGTGTCCCTTCTCAAACCCCCGTCACGCATGCTCTCCCGTGCCACCATTGTCGTGATGGGGCGTGGCCCCTTGGTTGGAGATAGCCGGCCATCCCACTGTGAATATACCTTTTTTAACCAATCAAAATACTCCCCTTAGTTGGAGTAATTCATATCTTTACCTCATCACTTTTTGGTCATGTCCCCCCCCCCTCCACACAACACACATATTTTTATCATTTTAGTTCATATCTTTTTACATTCCGTCAAGCCCTCATTTTGACAATTTGACCCCATCACTTTTTGGTCTAACTCCTCTGCAAATCTACCACCCAGTTTTGACCCCAACTCATTCCCTATTTATGTTAATTGCACCCGCAAGTTCCATATTTCATTTTATATTCATTGCAAAAGCATATACTTCCTTTGTCCCTATATAAATTAAAATGGGAATTACGATGTAAAATTCCAAGATTTTTTAAATCATTTTATTTGCAAATTGGTACATTAATAAGAAATAAAAATCACATACTCTGTATTAGAAAACTACGTCCAAAAAGTTTACAAAACAGAAGGTGAAAACACACAAATAATAAACAAAAGTTATCGAAAGAAGAGAGAAAATAAAATTGTAATCAAAATGGGAACGGTGTTTGATGTAAAACTTATGAAGAATAATCTATCAAATTAATGATTAAATATTCAACTTATTTAGTGTGATATTGTTTATATTACTTTAAAAAGTTATTATTAATGTGTAATGAACAATTGTTTTAATTATACGGAGTAATTATTAATGACGTTGTTGTATTAATGTTGTTGTTACGGAGTATTATTATTATTATAGAAATCATCCTAAATAGGACTAAAATATAAAGAAAAGCACCAGAATACGACTTACATATTTTTATTTTTGAAATATGACTTCGCACTGTAGTAATATGACATTGTACATGTGCACATTACTATACTTTTTGGTAATGTACATGACCATGTTTGGTAATGTAAATGCATTTTAACTCTTATTTTGGGAATAAAAATATGAAAGTCTTATTTTGGTATATTTTCAATGTTTTAGTCCTACTTTGGTCTCCCTTATTATTATTACACAATAGTTTTTTTGACCCGGAAAATTTTGACATTAGAACCATAGGAGTTTTTATAAAAATGATTTTTTAAAATAGAAAGATATCAAAAGGTGTTGTGTGTGCAACCTTTTGAACCATAGGAGTTTTTATAAAAATGAATTTTTTAAATAGAAAGATATTGGTATCAATTTTTCAAATCATAACGATCAATAAAGATATTGTCTACCTCTATTAATGAGTAAAAATCAATTACATTATTTTTTTTATTTTATTAAAAAAAATGTGTCTTGGGGACTTGTTGATACATTAAATTTTGGATTGGTGGACTACAATTATGGTTTATGTCCAAAAGTGTGAAAAACCATAATAATAACTCTGCACTTAAAACAAGTACAGTAACAATGGCGTGCCCTATATAATAAGCGACCAAGTTAAGCTAGTCGGGAACTGCGCGCGTGCTCTCTACAGTTCCAGTACTCGATTTCCCGACGCGCATTTCACATTTCTTGCTCTCCAATTCTCTTTGTAGTTCCCGGCGGCGCGTGGCATTCCGGCCACCATGAGCTACTTGGGCGTCGGAGTGAGCCCCGGAACTGTTCCGGTCTACCATGGGAGCAGCTTGAAGGTGTTCGACAGAAGAGTGAGAGTCGCGGAGCTGGTTCTGAGGTGCTTGATCTGCGGGCTGGCACTCATCGGCGCCGTTCTGATTGCGACGGACACTCAGGTGAAGGAGATCTTCACCGTTCGGAAGAAAGCTAGGTTTACGGACATGAAAGCCCTAGTGTAAGATTTAGCCCTAATTTCTCCTGTCCGGTCAAATTTCTAGGGTTTTTTTGGGGGGAATTTGTTTTTTGGGGGGTCTAATTGATTGTATGTTGCAGATTTTTGGTGGCATCCGATGGGATCGCTGCTGCCTACTCACTGGTTCAGGCTGGGAGGTGCACTCTGAGTATGATCAGAGGGAGTGTTCTCTTCAACAAGCCCTTGGCCTGGGCTGTTTTCTCTGGTGACCAGGTGAGTTTTTTTTTTTTGAAGTTTTAAAATTTAAATTTCTTGGTGTATGGTTTAGTTTATGGTTATGGTATGCACATGTATAGTTCTTGAAATATGATTCTATAAACTTTGAATTGTTGTGGAGTTCTCATTGCTGTTTCCGAATTGAAATCATTGTTCTTGATTTCGCCGGGGCGTAGCTTAGATGGCAAAGAAAATGTGCATAAAGGGCAATGCCCTGATTCGACTCTTGACAGAGGCTAGGAAAGGGGATCATGCAGAGTATGAAACATTTCCATGTATCAGGGATAGATGTCACTCGTTATTTGCCGTACTAAGATTATAGCTTAATTTACCTGCTTCCTGGTAATTGATTGTTTGATCGTGCCTGCGGACCCTAGAAATGAGGTTCATCATTTTTCCTTTTGTTCTTGATTTCAATCAAAGCCTCATGGATTTTAATATAAAAATTCACTACTCTATCTCCCTAAATGATCTTTCTTCAATGTGAAAATGGGATGGGTTTCTAAGAGTAAATTGGAAATCAGGTTGAAAAATGTTATTTATTGGGGGAAAATAACTAGTTCATAAAGATATGGTTAGCATTTATGTTGGGTAGTTGTTTGATGAAAGTGATGAAAGGACGATTTTGGGACAAAAAGTAGTAGAGGCTAAGATGATTTTGAGATGTACAAACATGGTCAGTGGGGATATGATTTTGGGACCAAGGAAAGTGGTTTGCTTGAAGATGATTTTGGGACAATAATAGTATGTGGGAAGATCATATTGGGATTTGGGACTAGAATAATTTGTACTTTAAGTGTGGTGGTTTTGACCCATCCAAGTTTGGCCCAACTTTATATTTTTTAAGTGTACAGTTTTTACCTAAATTTATACTCCATGAAAGAATTAGTCTAGATCCACCAAAATTTGAGTTTTTGGGAACCCTGCACTAATAGTTTACTCTGTTAGTGGGAAGTAAGGACTTGACTAATATGATGGAACACAAAGTTTACATTTTGTACTGGTTTGAGGACTTGTCTGTATTTCTGTGTTTGAGGAGCTGGGATCTCTTGGAAAGAGTGCCTCTACTTCTGAGTAGGGTTTTATGAGATTTTGCTGGATTTGAGTTGTAGAATTTTTAATCCAATAACCAGACTCCATATATCTCTGGACTCCACACTCCAGGCAAAAAATTTGGCAAAAAGAACATGGCCATAGGCACCCAGCCAGGGTTAAACAACTATTTTTACAACGGCCGAACAATCAAGTTTTATTATGTGATGCCATTGGCCAATTTTGGCGAAGGTTACTTTTGAAGTGCCTCTCCGCCCACGGTTAGCTGTCAAAACGCAGTCGTGATCGAGCAACCAGCCAATCAGAATGCTCCACATCATGCGAGACTAATGGACGGATAGGATTGCCCTAAATAGAAGGCAATCTCCCCCTCCTCTGATAATTGCAGACACAATCTGATATAGCAGTGGGAGTTTATATGTACATCATGGAACCATAAATGCATTTCCTCTTCCATCAAGTGTGTAGGAACCAGTCTTCTTCTCACGGCTTAGCGATGTGACCTTTTGTTGCCTTGTTGACAACATGACAAATAAGTCTTTTAAAACTGAGACCCCCCTCAAGAAAGTAGTCTGTTTTTACTCCCCCCCCCCAAAAAAAAAGAAAGAAAAAAGGGGTATTTTTACTTAACTTGGCTGTGTTGAAATCTTTGAACAGGTGATGGCCTACTTGAGTCTGGCTGCTGTGGCGGCCGCAACACAGTCTGCCTTGTTTGCAAAGTTTGGGCAGAACGAACTGCAATGGATGAAGATATGCAGCCTCTATGGGAAGTTCTGCAACCAAGTCGGGGAAGGCATCGCGGCTTCGTTCATCCTTAGCATCACCATGATCGTTCTCTCGGGCATCTCGGCTTTTAGTCTCTTCCGTTTGTACGGCGAAAATAAGTCCAAGGGCAATGCAAGGTGAAGAAGGACTAGGTGTTGTGTAGTATTTAGCTCTGGACTTTGAAGGCTAGTAATAGTAGTTGTAGTAGTGTCTTTCTCTTGGTGGCATTTGTATGCCTCTTGTATGTTCAAAAGTTGGTTGTTTGGTGGTTGTTGCATCTTGTTTTATAAAACTTTTGATGTACTTTTAAAATATGTAATTTATACTTTTTTCTATTATACTAATTTATAAATAAAATAATTTAAAAAGATAAAAAATTTTACAATTCATATTTAAATCGTTTAAAATAACGATGCTACGATGTGTGTCCTTACCCCCATCGTATTTAACCATCATTTTGCTTTTTCATCTTAAACGCTCAACAGGAACGATATGTTCGATTGCTAGGATCCAAGTATAGACCCATTGAGAGATCTTTGACTCTGATTGGTCGCTGATGTATGATGTAATCACTAATTAATAAATGAAATATTTAGTTTGTTTATTATTATTAGGTACTTCATACATCAGCGGCCCATTACAAGTCATGTTACTCTTTTGATGTCTTTTTTTTGTGGCAAATTGCTTCATACTATACGAGATCACATTTCTATGTATAAGGTTAGTTAGAACGTCTCATTCTCCGTCTAGAATATTTGAGTCTATTAAATTTCTTTTGGAATACCACTGCACAATATTGAGTTGTTACTTAAGGTCTGTTTGCCTGTTTGGTACACAGAATTGATGGAATTGGAATTGAAACGGAAGTTGAAATTCTATGAAATTGATTTTAATGGAATTGAATTCTCTAGTTTCAATTTATTTTTTACACTACCAATTACAAATCCACATATTTTTATGCTACCAAACAACAAAAATGAAATTGTTGTCTCCAATTTCAATCTCATCGTTTGAATTCCAAACGAAGCCTTATAATTTTTTGGACTATTCAATAAGAAATCGAATTTACCCATCCAACAATGTAAATCCCGATCTTAGACAAAGAATATTAGTGGTTTTAAAACATGGGAAAAAGACTAAAGTAGAAGTAAAACATTGAAAATATACTAAAATAAGACTTCCATATTTTTATTCTCAAAATAGGAGTTAAAATGTATTTAGTTATCAAACATGGTCATGTACATTATCAAAAAGTGTTGTAATGTGCACGTGCACAGTGCCACATTACCTCCACATTGCCCCAGTACGAACTCCTATTTCGGGAATAAAAACATAGAAGTCTTTATGTTTTAGTCTTATTTAGGGCGATTTCTATTAAAAGATATGGACTTAAACCCAAGCCTATTAAATAGTGATTTGACTCATAACCGACTATTTCGATCCGGTTTACTAGTCCAACCCGTAGTCTGTGCTCCCTTACTGGCAACAATCCTTAAGAAAAGACTTGTACTCCCTATGTCTTGGAATATTTGTCCACTTTAGATTTTTTTGTCAAAATTTAATTTTGATCCGTAATTAAATAAAAATGATACTCCATGTATTAATATTGATGCAAAAATAGTTTTTCTAGATTTATTATGTAAGATATTGCCTTCCATTTTGGTAAGAAAACTGAAGGAATTTTTTTTTCTTTTCCTTCCAAATTCCTTGAACCAAACATAGTGTGAATGCTTGAACATTTTGCCAAACATTCAAATGTTTATGATAGAATTAAGAATTGTGTAGGGATAGCTGGATTGAGCAATAAGACACTTGTTTCTACAGTTTACCCTGAATACACATTGGTTCACAACCAATTGCCAAACATTTGAATGTTTTCTGGTGGTTCGCTGCAACAGGCATACCTAGTCAAATTTTCATTATAAATATGAGAACATATTGGTAATTTGGTATGTATCAAGGTTTATTAGAACGTTTGGTTTACAGCTTATCTGGTTTAAATTCTTTTGGAATATCACTGACATAAATTCAATCTGAAAACATTTAAATGATTCGTAAAGTCTCTCAAACGATTATATTTTCACATATATTTAAAAGCATATAACGCTTCAAAGCAACGCGTCTACCCCTTCCAAATTCCAACAAAGATCAAAGTATTAATTCTCCGTGAGCGTAATGATGGCAGGTAGCAAATCCGTGAGAGATATGATGTGCAAGTTTCCGAAACAAAGAACGTTCAAGGGGCAAGAGTTTAGGCGCTCGCAATGCCGCATGATATTTTTCCTCCTCACCACTTTATTTGAAGATGGTGTACGTTTGAGTATGCCAATGTACGTTTGAAGACGAGATGTGGAACACACAAGTTGACGATCTTGGTGAATGGTTGTTTGAGCCTTTGTTCGTTGGATGCTTCAATACTTCACCTAATCCATTCTACCAATTCGTTTGAATGTCATAGGATGACATTGAAACAAGTGGTACATATAATGTCCAGTTCGTAAAATTGATGGTTTCTATCCTATTAAACTGCTCGACAAACTTCCTACTCCAGCCTGACCGAACAACACCCCTCACGAGTCATCCCTTTCAATTACACCGTCCAAATTTAATTGACTTTGAGCTTTCAATGTCACGATCTGTGTTTTCTTCATTGGAGTAGGTGTGATCAGACTTGCACCCAATTGGCATAGTGGGTGGTTGGCATGTAGCCAATGTTTCCATGCCTATTTATTAGAGAGCTCAAGTCTTTGTTTTTATATGCAGAAAGATTTTTATCAAAGCCTCCTTCCAATTCTTTTCAAGACTTCTCTCTTTTATTTCTCGGGCATTGTTTTCGAGTGGTTCATATCACATTCATAGTCCTCAAAGAAGTTATTCGTTTTGATTCACATAGAAACAAGAATACAGTTTTCTATATTATATGATTATTTATAAAGGAATTTACCTAAATAAAACTAAAACATAATAACTTTCTCAATATATTATTTCAAGTAAATGTCCACCATCACTGAATATTATTTTTCTCACTAGACTTTATTCAGTATTTGTATTGAACCCGATGACGAGATCAAATTGATAATTAATATACTAAATAGTAATTTTCAGTCTATCAACAACTATCTGATCGGGTTCAAGTCGAAGGCAAAATAACTCAGTTTGGGCCGGGCTATTGAACATAGCACTTCTACTGCCCGTTTAGAAAGGAGAAGTAAAATGATGGCTACAAACGATGTGGGAACAGGACGCCCGAGAGAGAAGTTGAATGACGTATTTTGATATCGATTAGACGGACAATACAACAATAATAACTATGACTGTGGTCTGTGGACTAAGATTCCGACAACAGACCATATTTTTATCTGAAATTGTGTATGACAATACGACATATGATGAACAATACTCCATCCGTCCCGTTTTAAATTTCCTGTTTTGACTTTGGAGCATATTTAAGGAAGAGAAAAAATAGAGTTGACTTTCTGAAATTGCCATTACTTTTTAGGAGAGGTGACGATGAATGAGAAAATAATGTGGAGAATAGCGACTTATTTTAGGGGTAGTTTAGATATTTTATTCTTAAAAGTTTACGATAACAAGAAACATGCAACTTATTTTGGGACGGAAAAAAAAGGAAAGCAGGCAATTTAAATGAGACAGATTGAGTATTACATTTTAGCATTCAAATTAACATCAAATGATAGAAGATCAAAAAATTATTTATAGAAAAATACTCATAAAAGAAGAACCATTGTATAATACTTGATAAACTAAATAGGGAAAACCCCATATTATAAATAGCCAATTATGGAATTTACTCTAACTTTTATAACGTGCATGTTCTAATCGTATGCAGAATAATACTCCCTCCGTCCCTAAATATTTGCAACACTTGTATTCACGAGGTAAATATCAAGTTTTTTCAATTCATTTTATTTACATATTGTTATAGAAATAAAAAATAAAAATTACATATCAAAAAACTACATGAAAAAGTTCTTCGAAATAAGAGATGTCAAGAATATTTTATTTTATCAAATAACCAATGAAGACGTAGAAATAAACAAAAAGTTTCCACGACTGCTGAAAAAACAAATGTTGTAAATATTTTGGGACGGAGGGAGTAATTGTTCATATATATTTTTAATACGCGAAGATATAATTGTGTAAAATTAATATTATTTATTTCTAAAATGTGCATATGTCGGATGTATATTAAAAACTACCTCTCTTGCATAAAAAAATTTTATTTGACTTTTATAAAATAAAACAAAATTAAAAAAAGAATTATTTTAATATTCTTGGGAGTTGGGACATACGAAAATGAAATATTGAAAGTTTTCACAAGAATGAATTGACGCCTTTTTTTTATATCCTTTTTTAATCTAAGTTGTTTTGAATTATTACACACAACTCTGTTGTTTTGATATTAGAATTTTTAGAAGTGAATATATAGTCTATGTTCATTACTCGTTAGTAAACCTTAATTTCTGGATAATTAGATAAAACAATACATCTAATGTTAAATCAATAATATCTAATGCAAAATTAACATTTTTAGTCTCGGACCATTTTGTAAGTATTTTGATATATAAATTGTGATTTAAGAATATTTTTGTTTGGTCGAGACATCGTTATATTATTTAAGTTATGTTTTTCTTTCAACTAAGATTAGTAAAAAGCATTGCTTCATTTGTCTTGGAATGAAGACATGTTCCCATCTCTTGGAATGCTAGCCAGACAAGTCTTATCCATGCCGGTTTCAACCGTAAATGTGGCCTGTAGAACAAGAGATCAGTTTTAGCGACAACATTCTTACCGACTACCGAAGTTATCTTAGCGCTGAATCGTTTGAGACACTTGTTTGCAACCGAGATTGGATCTTAGCAAAACGTCAAGCTCAAGAGTCAGGGTACAACTTTGATACCCAAAATTACATGGATGCAACCACAGAGGGGAACGGTAGTTCCGATGAATAAATTTCTATTTTCATTTTATATTGTAATTAAATTTTTTAGATGAGCGATTTATAAGCTTTTTCGAGGATTTCTTTACGGTTCATTACCTCGTCCCTTTTTTTTAAATCGTTGGGATATTAAATATAGTTGTTTTTGTATTATTTATTTTTCATTATTTAAATAACAATTACTCCGTATATTTTAAGAAATTATAATCCATACGAACATTTAATTTATTTTATACTTACAGATTTACTATTACAAAAAAATAAGCAAACCGCCAAACCAGCCCTGAACTGGAACTGTCAGTTCTGGAATCGGCGCCGGCAGTCCCGGCACCGTGACATCCAACACCGGTAAGGGTGCTCTGGGGTGGCGGTACCGGCGGTTCCAAAACCGAAATCATGCCAGAACCATATCGAGTCTGCCCCTATTCTAAAGTCATGCCTCATCCCTTTCAATTGCACCCCTCAAATTTAATTGAGTTTAGGCTTTAATGTTACGGTACATTGGTAAGTGTTTTCTTCACTGAAGTAGGTGCCGGTCACCCATTGCACCCAATTGGCATAGTGGGTGGGTTGGCATGTAGGCAATGTTCCCATGCCAGTTTATTAGAGTTCTAAGTCTTTGTTTTGATATGCAGAAATATTAATTTTTCTCAAGACCCTCTCTTTCATTTTTGGGAGAAAGACCAAAGTAGGACCAAAACATTGAAAATGTACCAAAATATGACTTCCATGTTTTTATTCCCGAAATAGGACTACATTACCAAACATGGTCATATACATTACCAAAAAAAGCATAGTAATTTGGACATGTACACTGCCATATTACCACAATGCAAAGTCACATTACCACAGTGCAAAGTCCTATTCCGGGAAAAAAACATGGAAGTCCTATTTTGGTACTTTTCTCTATGTTTTAGTCCTATTTAGGATGATTTCTATTCATTTTTTGGCTATTGTTTGCGACTGATTCACAAGGAAGTTATCCGTTGTAATTCAGATAGAAACAAGAATACAATTTTTTACATTCTCTTCGTTTCCCTAAGATCATCTCATTTTGACTTTTTGTGGTTTTTAAGGGGAGCTAAAAAAGGGTAAAAGTTTACCATAATGAAAATGGGTGGAGTGTATTAAATGAGGTAGGTGAAGTGTAATAAACAAAGTAAATGTGGGTAGTTGTGATATTTTAATTGTTAAAAAAAGTAATGAGAAGATCTATTAAAGACAAATAAAAAAGACTATTGGGAAAATGTATGGGAGACAGAAGGAGTATTATATTTACTCCGTACTTAGCAAATAACTCACTACCCCCGCCCCAAAAAAAACAAATAACTTACCCGAGTAATGGTTCGAGCCAAAACAAAAAGTAAAGGAATTGCCCACAGAAAGTAGTTTACCTTAACTGACTCTGTGGTGAAGCCGATGATGAAATCAAATTCTCTCTGTGGTGAAGCCGATGATGAAATCAAATTCTTGTTAATATGCAAAATTGTTATCAACAACTATGAGATCTCATCATCGGCTTCACCACAAAGGCAAAACAACTCTTTGGGCCGGAGCTATTGAACATGGCACTTCCGCTGCCCGTTTACAAAGGAGAAGTAAAATGATGGCTAAAAACGATGTGGGAAAAGGACGCACGATCTGAACAGAGTGAGAGATTGAGTTGCACTTTTTTCACCTTGCCTATCTTAGTTTGTTCATTTAACTAAAAAAAAGATTTTCTCTTCGTCCAATTTAACCTGAAAAAATTGAGCTGAAGTATATTGAAGACAGAAATACTCCCTCAGTGTCCCAATTTAAATCAAATGTTTCGAATAACGATGTTTGGCTGAAGTTATTCAAAAAATTTTATTTGAGAATTGGGATGAAATTAAAAAATTAAAATTTACAAATTTTTAAAATATATCGAAAATTCTTTGAAAAATTGTGACACGACTATATTGTATTATCAAATACGTAACGAAAATAGAAAGACAAAATGAATGAAGTATATTTGGAATAGAGGGAGTAGTATATTTAAAGATCTACTCCGTTCAAAATAAGGTACCACAATACCACATGACTATAATATTTTATATAATAATAATAATAAGAACTGTAATAATCACATCTAAATAAGTTTTTAGTTAATGCAAGAAAAATCAGGAGTTAGAACGAATTGAAAGAGATTAAAAGGAGTTAACGGAAAATAGAAAGAGTTCAAAATTATGTTTGATTTAAGAAATTGGGAAGAAAATGAAAAGAAAATAGATTTTTCTTATTTTTCTCACCAAACTATGAGAAGGTTGTTAATTTTGCTGTTCATATTCTTTTTCTTCCACTTTTCTTTTCTTTTCCTCTACAACCAAAGAAGAAAAATTATTTTCCATCTCAAGTTTTTCTCTCTTTCAAATTTCTTGATCTAAATATAATGTAAAAAATTGGAAGAAAATAGAACAATGCTTAATAGCAAATGTAGAGAATCAAAATGGAACAAAGGGAGTGAGTGGGAGTATTATAGAGAATATTAAACTTTCTAAATGTACAACAATATAACATGTGGCAACAAAATGGCCTTGAACCTTATTCTTATGAGCATTAAAAGTAACAGTATACTGTATATATCACAAAGGAACTTACCAATATGTCTGGTGCAAGATGAACTGTGTATGACAAAATGACCCATTCAAATTTTTTTTCATGGAGGACAAAAAGGTCACATAATTGTACACCCATTTGTGTTTTCTTCACTGAAGTAGGTGTGGTCACACCTGCACCCATTGTAACCACTTGGCTGTCCACACCGACACCAACCGGAGTAATTGTCGTTGTAGCATGGCTGCGGCAGCGGCGGCGGGAGTGGTGGGGCCATCTGGGGCCCGCCGTACCACTCGTAACCCGGCTCGAAGCAGTACATTGACGGCGGGTACCCGTGGGAAAACGGCATCACGGACACTTGCCCCGGGGGAGGCATGTTCATCACGGGCACCTGCCCCGGGCCAGGCATGTTCATCAACGGCTCCGGATGCTTCATCGGTATCGGGAACGACCCCGGAAACGGGACACCTTGTTTGGGCATCTCGGGCATGTCTTTGGGCTTCTCGGGCCCTTTCGGTTTTTCCTTGGGCTTCTCTTGGTCTTTTGGTTTTTCTTTTGGCTTCTCTTGGTCTTTCGGTTTTTCTTTCGGTTTCTCTTGGTCTTTCGGCTTTTCTTTGGGCTTCTCTTGGTCTTTTGGTTTTTCTTTGGGCTTGTCAGCCTCTTTCGGCTTCTCGGAATCCTTGGGCTTCTCGGAAGGCTTGGGTGCATCCTTGGGCTTCTCGGCGGGTTTCGGAGCATCCTTGGGCTTCTCGGCGGATTTGGGCTTAGGAGGGTCGAGGATTTCAATAGTCTTTATTACACCACCCCCCTTGTAACATAGTTTGTCGCGGATCTTCTCGGGGCTACAGCAAACCACGGTGATCTTAATCTTATTCTCCTCCTCAATGTATATTTGGTCTCTGATTTCTTTGGTTCCCAACACACATATATATATATATCATAATATATGTCAATCAAAAATCAAACTAAATCCACAGGGTAAGTATATAATGGACCTAATGCCCATATTAAGAATTAAAAAACATATAGAGCCTCTAATATTTCAATCATAATTAAAGCTATGACAAAACAAAAGATAGCAGAGGCCATGGAATGGAAAACAAAGTTGATAAGGAGTGTTTATTACGCATTTATTGTCTTTTTTTGGAAAAAAGTGCATTTATTAGTCCAGAAATGTACTTTTTACAAAAATAAAAATAAATGTGAAATAAATGTTTTTTTGTTGTGACAAAAAATTGTGGGACAAATACATCTTATAAATTGTACTCAAAGATATGTTGTGTCCTTCGCAAAATGGAGAACAAAAGATAATCCTATGGAGAAGTATACATTTTTTTTAATGATGATAATAAACATAGAAAAAATGATTAAAATAATTTGCTCTTTTTATTTTATACGGAGTAATGGGGTGATAATAATTTGTTAAAATCAAGGAAGAACCCAAAGAGAGTTTTTATGATGAAACTATGGATATAGTTCTCCATAAATAGAAATAGAAGTAGTGTCAACTTTGCTATTTCACCAACTTTAAACATAAAAATGTGATTCATTTTTCGATAGAATACGAATAATTGTATTGCACACAATATTGAGGAGGAATGAACAATGATAAAGAGATCCCAATAATGTTAATAATTGTAGAATATTCCCCTAATAATAATGGAATAATATAATAATATAATCATTAAAAAATCCATTTGTATAAAAAAACTTTTTATTTAACGATATTTATAATGTACAAATATAATTATTAATGATCTGGGTCCGTTTGGTATACGGAATTGATGGAATTGAAATTGAAATTCCATGAGATTCAATTCCATAGAATTCAATTCACCAATTCTAATTCATTTTTTGCATTATCAATTCCAAATCCACATGATCTTTGTGCTACCAAACACAATAATCAGAATTGAAGTCCTCAATTCCAATTTCATAGTTTGAATTCCGTGTACCAAACGGGGCCTCAAAGTATTGTATTGATAGCCATGAAGAGTCAAATGTAAAGATCTTTTTTGGGAAGAGATAATAATAATAATAATGGACAGAGATGAGTAGATCCAACTAATTCATTCCTGAAAAGAAAGAAAAAAAAGAGAGTGGGATTAGAGATACTGACGGGGGAATTTGCAAATGACTTTTTTGGCCTTCTTGTAGCAGCTTGAGCACTTGAGATCAACACCCAGAACCATAACAGTGATCTGTTCCATAATCAAATCCACTAATTTTCTCAACAACAAAGAAAAAATTGATACAAAAGCCCAATTCAGGCTACCAAACAGTCCCTAAACTTCCCCAAATTTTCACCAAGGAGACTGTCGGTGAAGAATCTGATAGTAAGAAGAGTGTAATCGAATTCCAGATTCGAAAAGTGTCCCTTTCATTTAGGCTCATAATATATTTAAAAAATTAGGTCAGAATCTACAGAAAATTGGATCGGTAAGTGTTGATTTGCAGGCTGAAATGGATGTGTAGTACCTTCTCGGTTTTGTCGTGCGCCATGGCTAAGACGAGATTCTTAATGAGAAAGAAGGAATCGGTCTCTGTCTGAATCTGCAGATGAAAATGGAGAGAAAGAGAGAGAGAGAATTGAAATTGGGGAGAAAGAAGAAGTGGGGAAGTTGAAGACAGAAGAGAAAAAAGCGAAGAGTTTGGTGATATCATCAGAGGAAGAAAAAGATGGAAGAGGTAATTAATTAATTAATTAATTAATTAATTAATTAATTATCTGATGGCCGAGGGAGGGGGGGCCCCACGTATTTCTGTTTCGGGGATGACTCTATGCTCTCTCTTGCATGTGCACGCATCATCACCCCATATGACTATGCAAAAATTGCTACTCCGTTAGCCTCTAGTAGTTCCGGTTGGAATTTGAATAATTTTGATTTGATTAAAATAAGTCTTGATCTAATCTTAAAATTGTTATACATAAAGTTTTTTTTTTCTGATTCTAATAAGAAAAAATAGTAAATAATATGAATAAGTTGAAGAGAACATAACCTTAGGCTAATGTGTACGAGTACGAGTAGCTTAGATGGTTGAATTAGAAATGTTAAAGTAGGTAAGCATACAAACCGCCCGTTAGATTATGAGGAGGTGCTCAGAGATGCAGCTCATGTTTTTTTTGGAAGAGATAAAGTAAAGTCACACAGGAATAAAAAACTTTCAATTATAGAAAAGTTCTCTCTTATTTTCAGTCTTTCAAAATGCACCCGAGCGATTCCGGTGAGAACAATCTTGCGAAGATGAACGGGTCAAGTTGTTTAAACGACAATGATGAATCTGGCACATCCATCTCTTCATCCTTGTACCGCGGCCTTTCATCTCGGAGTGCCCGAATCAACTCCGGGTCAACCTCGATGGCATTGTAGGTCCGGAGGTGATCGGTCGATCAAGATGTTCATTACTAGCAGCTCGTCGTGAGTTTTTAGCCCAGTGGAGTAATATACTTAACGGCCTGTGGCCCATTTAACTTAATTGTTTGTCTAGAAGTCCATAGACAACGACCCGGAGTCCTTTAAGCGTTTTCACTCGATTATTCATTTCTGTGGAATGAGAATCTATTTGCAATTGGGGGAGTACAATTGTCTTTAATCAACATTTCAAGGTTGAACAAATGACCAATTTTCAAACTTCATGTGAACATGTTTCAACACAATGGCTGGCTGTAGGCTATAGGGGGGCTTAATTGGGGGATTATTTACGAGTAGGATTCAGGGATAATTTGTTGGGGTTCCACTCCAATCCAAACCCACTTTTGACGCGGGAGAAGGGCCGGTGGGGTGTTCAAAAATTAAAATCGACTCTGAAAATGAATTCTCAGGCTCCGTTTGATACACAAAATTATAAAATTGGAATTGGAGATAACAATTCAAATTCTGCTGTTAACACAAAAATATGTGAATTTGGATTGGTAGTGCTAAAAATGAATTGGAATTGGAGAATCCAGTTCCATCTAAATCAATTCATTAGAATTTCAACTCCCAATTCAATTCCAATTCCTTCAGTTTCGTGTATCAAACGGATCCTTAATTTCAGAACTTTTTGAAATTACTCTTTTACCATTAAACCTTTTGGTTTCTTTAAAATAAAACAAGGACAAAAAGAAAAATATGTTAAGATGTTAGACGGATAGATGGACTAATGATAGATCGTGTAGGATGCAGGCAGAGATTTTTCTCACCCGTCATCCAATTCATTTAACCCGGCTCGTTTATGTTTACTCTAAAAAAAACTAAAAATAGAAATATTAGCTTTGTTGAGTATTTACATAAGTTTGATTTATAGTCTATGTCCTAACTTACAAAAAAAAAACTAATGTGTAATTTAGAAGAGTGTTTCTTTGCCAGCTTAACTAATATCGATCTTAAATTTCTAAAAAAATTCCGTGTTATATATGCTTTATAAGCTTTTTGTTTCACGAAAATTATGATTAAAAACTATTATTAATAGCATCGATTTTCACCCGTTTTCATCCGTTTCACCTACATGTCACAGATGAATCAGGTATGAGTGATGTATGTAACAGATGATAGATAAATCAGGTGATAAAATGAAGGGAATAGATAGATGAGGGTGAAACTTTACCCGACCTAATAATGTCATCCCTATCCTAAATAGTCTAACCATCCTTTTGAAACGGTGGCAGCCCATCATTTGAGTGTCGTCTTCTACATTAGTCCATTCCATCATTATGAAATCATAAATTAAAAGTTTGAAATTGTTAATCGTCTTTAAACTTACACTCGCCCTCTAATAAAAAAAATTACACATTTTCCTTTTCATTCGTCTAAAGAATAAAATTTCCTTTTCTATTTCTAAATAATCTTTTGTATGGTTCATTTGATCTGATCTGGTTTAAATAGAGATGTCAAATCATTAATTTTTCTCCAAATTACCTCCGAAGATGGAAGGGAGGGTAAAATAGTCCAAATGGTATTAAAATTGGAATTTTGTAATTCTTTTTTGGACAAGAATGAGAGAGAATATTGTAATCAAATTAGGGACTGAGTGAGAATAAATTAAAGAGAAGATGCTCGAAGTATGTAGTATTATTGTATCCTGCGTATTTTTTTTATCTCTTATATATGATTCTCAATTTCATAATTTAACGTTTCTCAATAAATATACTTATTACATTAAGGCTTTGTTTGGTACACAAAATTGAAATTATGAAATTGCAATGAAAGACAGCAATTCCAATCCTGCTGTTTGGTTAGCACAAAAGTATGTGGATTTGGAATTGGTAGTGCCAAAAATGAATTGGAATTGGAGAGTTCAATTCCATTCAACTCAATTTCTTAGAATTTCAACTCTCAATTCAATTTCAATTCCGTGTACCAAAGACACCCTGGCCCCGTTTGGTATACAGAATTCAAACTATGAAATTAGAGTTGAGGACTTCAATTCCAATTCTGGTGTTTGGTAACACAAAAATTATGAAGATTTAAAATTGATAGTGCAAAAAATGAATTGGAATTAATGAATTCAATTCTATCAATGGAATTTCAATTCCAATTCAATTCCAATTTCATCAATTCCGTATACCAAACGGACCATTATAATCTCTAATATAATGTCGGCAGGGCGCCTGACCTTTATCAAAGAATTGAAGTTGGTACCATTTCATTTTCTATAAATTCCGGCCGTAAAATGTACACTCTTTTAGGGTGGACTTGTGGACGCAAATATTTAGCCTACACTCCTTTTTTTATCTTCCCACTTAAAAATTTTTTATATAGTTTTTAAATATATAAATTATAGTTTTTATTTTTATATGAATTGGTTAATGAAATATTTTTCAAACAGCCGAGATTTTGTACATTGTTCGAAATAAAAATTTTTTCAGACGGAAGGTGTACATAGCATTGAAGAGTAAAAAAATACATTATTTGACATGTTTTTGCCATCTTATTTATAATTTGTGATGGAAAGAACAGAGCAGGTATAAGTGACTAATGGAAATAAGTAAGGTAAGAATATATAAAATTTGTGGATAATAGGGAGTAACAATCAAGAAGATTATTTTGGTTTGGGTTCTAAGCTAAAATCTTGTTCATCCATGCCCTACAAATTTTTGGCATTAATTACCCTATTTTGGACTTAGTTTATGTCATGGGTGAGCTTGTGACTGGTGTGGTACACTATACCAGTCAATTAGGTGAGAAAATCAATGTTAGTAATTACGGAGTACTTATATATGTGTGGGCCGGTTGTGTAAAGTGTAAACCCCACATGGGGTGATTCGTAGGGTGTAAACTTGCATGATGCATCTACGGCATTTCGAAGTGCCCAATAATCAACTTTAACTTAAACCGAATCCTACATTTAAACTCGAAACTCGAACCTGTAATTTAATCAATAATCAATTTGACGTACTCAATAATTTTAAAAAGATTAAATCTAATTTTTTTGTATCTCATTTTTTATTAAGAAATTATAAAATAATTATAAGGGGCATACTTGATATTGTAGCACCTTTATAAGGAGTGCTCATTATATCCATGAGAAATGCTAGGGGTACACCATTTGGGGTACCTTATTTGTACACCATCAATCTTAACCCTTCATTTCTTTTTTTATTTTTAATTTTTTTTTTCCTCTCTTGCTTTTTTGTGTGGTGGAGATGAAGGGGTGTACAAATGGGGTACCCCAAATGGTGTAGCCCTAGCTTTTTTCTATATCCATAGATAGACTTTTATGTTATAAAATATTGGGGTTTGAGTCGGATCGGGTGCGGGCTCAATTCGGGTCGGGTCGGGTAAAAATATAAACCCACACTCGACCCGACCCGATGTCGGGTGTGGGTAAAAAATTTTGGGTCGGGTTCAGATTATTTTATTCTCGATTTGGGTTCGGATATTTTAGTGGTCGGTCGGGTCGGTTAAGATCGGGTTCGGGTTGAATTGCCATCCCTATACGTACCTAGTTTACACTTTGAAATGTACAAAACTTTTTGTTTTAAAAAAATCAAAAGTACATTCAAATAAAGAAAGATAAACTAATGAAAAGTAAATAATTAAATTCAAAAATGCTTATAAAACTTAGTTTAATTTATACTTCATATTTTACAAATAAAAGAGAACGAATGATAACAAAATAGCATTTCAAATGTTTGTAAATTTTTTAAATATTCATCTACAAAAAAATAAAATTTGAATAAACAATTATATAAATAAAAGATTATTTGTAATTCATCTACACTTGAAATAATTTTTCAAAATCAATTTATTTTTTAATGAAGAAATATAAAAGTATTGTTATTCTTATAACATATTATAACATATTTGTATATATGTTTGGCTCGAAATTTTTCAGTATGGGAAGTTATCTCCTACCGATCAATTATTTGGAGAATGAATTTACCAAATTTGGATAGAATAAGTGTTTTTAGTCATTCCAGTTAACTTATTTGAATTAATTTGTACAATATTCATAAACATTATTCGATATACGCAGGTTATTATGTACACCTAGATGTAACTATTTTCGAGTACAACATGTGATGAAGATAAGGGAGGGTACGGTTGTGTATGGGTGGTGCGGAGGGTGTGCAAAGTAGCCAACCGCACAGGGCCCCTAAAATTTTAGACTTCATATTTTTAAATTCATCATTAATTTTGAAGCATAAATAATTTAAAACAATAAAATAGGGCCCAAAATGTAAATTTCGGACTGGGCTAATTTCTTTTTTTCATTTTTTGGGCCCGGCCCAAGGTGGCGACTTGACCCCAATGCGATGATGGCTCCTCTGCAGCGGCGACCCATGGACAACAACTTCTTTGCGTGAAACCCGTGCTGATATCCGTGACGGCGGTGATCTTCAATAATGAGACTTAAAATAATACATTTAGACGGTGAGTTCTTTGTATCTTGGTAAATAATTAGTATATCAACTCTCCAATATATGAGAGGAAAATATATTGACAATGAAGAGTATTTGTAGTTTTATGGAAGGAGAACATGAATTCAATCCAAGAAAAAACAAAGCAATGCGGAGTTGAAGAGAAAGGAAGGTATTTATTTCCCCCACGTCGGATTTCCAGTTTACACTTTTCTTCTTAATAAACCGCCAGTTTTCAATTTCGTTTGCCGAGCTCAGTAACGCGGGCTTGTAACCCAAGTGGGGGCTATGAGGTGGTGGAACTTTGGGCTTGTCTCTGAAGCTGGGCCGAAGAAGACATTATTTGGGCTGCCCGTTTCAAGCTGGGAGTTGGGCGAAGGTCCTTGCTCGAAGGAGCGGTGGTCTGGTCCATTAAATGGAGGGCATTGCGTGAGGCTGGTTTCACAGAGCAGCGAAAACCTCTTCCTCTCAGCAATGAAAGGATAACAGCTCATTGTCTTCGAGGCCCAATATAACTGAAGGGCTACCCAATTGAACCACCACCTTTTTTCTTTTTTTTCATTTTTCTTTGAGCCATAAAAAATTGCAGTATGACTTTAAAAAAATTCAGATTTTGTATCTAATAAAAACTTCGAAAATTTTGACAAAAAAACCCTTCAAAATAAATTATTACTTCAAATAATTTATAATAATACATCCACTTCAAAGAAAAATCAAACTTTCTTCTTTTTTTGTTCATTGCTTTTGACAGTGATAGTAACGCCCGCTAAAATACTATAAATACACCATGACAACTAAATACGCTTCATTTATCTTCTTTTTTTGTTCATTTAATTACTATCCGCCATTTATTTTATTTACTTACGTTTCAATATTTTTTCGTAAGTTTTAACTTTAGTTTTAATTGATATGTTTGGGTTAACGCTATCTCAGTTTTTATTATTATATTGACACATATTTTTTTTATTATCTCAGTTTTTTCTCGTTACAAATATGAAATTCCCAAAAAAATAACGAAGTTGTTACAAATTTATCCTGAAGCATATCATACCAATTTTGTAATATCAATATCAGTAGGATGTAAAACTTTTAGTATTTTAATATCGATTTTATTTTTTGAGAAAGTCAAATGATAGAATTTTTGAATTGAACTACATTATAATATTGAATCCAATCGATTACTTAGGTTCATTCAATTGCTTGATGTGGGATACTCTTTAACAGACAAAAGCCTCATATTTTAAATGGTCATTCAATATAATAATAATTAAAGTTATAATGAATCAACTTTTAAAATGAATCCAATTTAAAATGAATCTAATTTTATACAAAGTAGGGTTTATACAAAGTTATGAAACTATTTTTAAAACTTGCTAACCTAAAATAAAAAAAATATATAATAGCAAGTGCAAAAAAATTCACCTGAACAATATTAAAATTAGCTAACTTTAAAAATATAAAAGTACATGTTCAATTGGGTGTTTTAGTAGGGTCAGACAGGTCAATACTGTTCTTATGGGTTTTATTTCTTTTTGGACAAATATCTTTATATTCCCTAGTATGGTTATGAAACGTATTCAAGCTATTTCTAGAAACTATATTTGGATTTCCTCCAAAACTTATAAGAAAACTCCTTTAAGACTCTAATTCCCCCTATGAGGATGTGTGTTTAGCTAAGACATTGGGTGGATTGGGCTTAAAGAATCTGGTGGCATGGAACAAAGCTGTTGTTATGAGATTAAATTAGGACTTGGCTAATAAGAAGGATAATCTCTGGGTTCGTTGGATTCATAGTAGATATATCAAAGGAAGAAATTTTTTGGAACTATACTCCCACTTCTGACTATTGTTATTATTGGAAGAAAATGCTTAAGATTAAGGCTGTTTTTGATACTATGCCTCATAGGGGGGGATTAGAGTCTTAAAGCTGGGTATGAATGGCTCATTGGTACTCATACTAAACACAACTGCTGTAGCATTGTGTGGAATAGATTCACCATGCCTAAACATCAATTCTTGGTGTGACTTTTACTAAGGAGCAGCCTGCAAACCAGAGAAAGGTTGGGCAGATTTATAGCTTTTTTAACTATTCAATTGCTAAACGATGAAAAATCAAATAGCTAATCACTAACTCTGATGCAAAAAACCTAAACTCTAATGTTGTTTCCAAACAGGGCCAATATAAAAGCTTGGGGTGTTGATTTTGAAAAATTGAACCAAACCAAACCGAAAACTCAGTAAAATATATTTTGTACCCAATGCCCAACCAAATTCAATCTCTTCAGTTTGGTAAATGGTTATACCAAAAAACCAAAGAGCTCGGTGTATCTTAGAAATGCAAGAACAACAGTGGCAATATCTCTAAACTCAGGGAGAAAGCTGAAAAAGAAAAATAACAACAAAGAATGAAGTACCTCATTTGAAAACAAAGCTAACACAAACACACACAGGCATATAATGTCTGTGCAAGCACAAACATTATGTGCCTGTGTGTCCATGTTAGTTTGGAGTACAAATGAGATACTCCATTTTGGCGTACCCCTAGATTAATTCTTCTTATACACAAAGTACCTCAGCTTTTGAATGCCAGTAGGATATGATGGAGGGAATTTCAAAATATTAGATTGCTTATTATTTATTTCCTCGTCCCAAAAAAATTCCCAGTTTAAGAAAAGTGAAAATAGATAGTTGAAAATAATGCAAAGGAGAGAAAAAGATTGTGAGCCACTTAAAATTTTCTATAAAAGATAAGGTGGCTTTTTTGGGGATTTCTTGAAAAAGGAAATAAGGAGTCTTCTTTTATTTTTTTTTGGGGGGGGGGTGGGGTGGAGGGAGTATTATTATTATAATCATCATCTTTAAAAAATCATATATCATCTGTCGATGGACTTGTAGAGAACAACGGTCACGTATTTGGAGAGGAAGCGGTGGGTAGAGCCGAGAGCGACCACGGACGGGGTGGTGCTGCTTCTGCCCCTCTGCATGTAGAGGTGGTTGAGGACGACGTGCTGAGGCCTTGAGAATGGAGGCGGGATTTCGGACTGAGATGACGGGACGTTAAGCAGTGTCAGCTGCAGATGTGGGGGCACCAATGGTGGTTCCTTGGCGTAGTCGTCGCCTCCAAGCTGTGGGTTGCTGTATGATGAGTCTGGGGATAGTGGTGGCTCGAAACCAGATATGCTCTCTATGTCTTCTGGGACGTAATCCTGCTAGTCCACACACACACACACACACATTCATTCATTAAGAAATTTATTTTCACATTAGAACAACACAGTGCAAAAGGATTTTTAGTAAAATAGAAAAAAAATCAATTCTCATCCGGTTTCAACACATTTTGTAACTAAAGAGTTGAAGAACATATAAAACAAGTTCAGAAATAGTGAAGGACATCCCAGATATAGTAATAGTTTGGACTAACTTTAAAAAAATTTTAGCTAAACACAATCTTGCACTTGACTTGGACAACACTGAAGTCCACTGTACCAAACTTTAGTGCCTAACTATTCATGTCTATGATAACGGGAGGAACTCCAGCAACCACAGTACACACATGATTGATGATGGTGTTTAGCTACTCAAGCTACTGTCAGAGATTCAATCATTTATAGAGAAGGCCAACACCATGTTCGACTTGCATTTCGATATCATGGGCAGCGGTAGAATGCAAAGATGGTTATGAGGCCTTGAGATGCCGAAGACTACTACTCTATGTTGTGTTCACGAGGGCTACTGATTTTATTGAAGCAAGGCTTACTATGTTAAGAACCCGAGCTGTGATCAAAGTTGGAAATGAGATTTAAATATTCTTAGGGTGGAGCAACAAGTTCTATAGCTAACCTTCTTGACAATATGATCATACATAATACTAAAGTAAGTTATTCATGTCCCCTATGTTAGGCATTGCTGAACCCAATGTCGCAAAAACAGATTACTCAGGGTAAAAAACTAGTTATTACAGAGTATTATAGTGTAAATCAAGTTATACTCGTGGGATGCCCTCCAGTGTTTTTGTCTCTTTTCAGTATTTCTTCTTTTCAGCATTTGGTGAGATACAATACTATGACTTTGACTAATGGGAAGTTTATTTCAGGTGAATAACCTAAAAATGAATTTGGGACTGTTAAGGAACCAACTCAACCAAAAGCTCAAGCTTATGGTTGTAAGCCCAGGAAAGGTTTTATACTCTAACACGCCCCCTCGGATGCAGGCGAGATCAATTTTCTCTCGAGCTTGCAAGTGAAAATTATTTTTAAAAAAATGAGTGGCGGTCAGGTTTGGACTCGTGACCACTAGGTCAGCAAGGCTCGGATACCATGTCACGGAACTAATTCAACCAAAAGCTCAAGCTTATGGTTGTAAGCCCAGAAAAGGTTTTATACTCTGACGGGGAAAAAAAATTTAATGAGAGTGGCACTTAAGTAGCCACTCAGAGTGCTATGAGTACTTAAGTAGCAAGACGCAAGGTGTAAAGTAAATCGCACCTAATCCGCCAAATAATTTTCAAAAACATTTGTTCCAGTCTCAGTTCTCCTTTCTAGATTGATTACAAATAGATTATGAAGTTGCAATAAATAAAGCATGACATTAGACAAACTACTCCATTGACGGTGGGAGAAGGTTAAAACATCATTAACATGAGAAGGGCATTCTATTGAAATGCATGCGATTGAGATTTTCTTTTCTTATTCGTAACAAACACCTCACAGTTTTATAACTACAGATTGAACAATAGACCTGGGAGGAATCTCAAGGTTTATTTGATCAGCACACACATCAAAAAAACAATTTATAATACTCCCTCTACCCAATTTATTTTTCCACTAACTACTCAAGTACTCATGTTGCAACAGAGTTCTCTTTCATTCTCTTATTTTTAACAGTAAAGTTCTATCATGTTTAAATTTGGTTATTGTGTCATAAATCCTACATGGAACCTTTTAGTGTAACTTTTAAGAACATTTTCATTACTAATACTAATGAAATATCATTCAAATTGAAATTCAGTTCACTCAAACATTTTAAACTGTAAAAGGCCATTTAATTTGAGACAGTGGGAGTAATTAAAAACCAAACCCCATAGACATGGAAACTGCAATTTTACCTGCAAGTCCAAGACGTTGTAATAATTTCCAGCTTCATCGGTGACAAAAGCCACATCTGGGGAATACCTCCACTGTCCATCAACTATAAATCTGTACCGATAAACTCCAGAAGGGAGCACTTTCATGATGGTAAAATCTTTTCCCGACCTCTGCAAAGGCTTCCTGATAAAAGAGTTTATATAGATCTAAGTCCCTTGCAACCATAAAGCAACAAAATAAAAATGGATGGTGAAAGAAACTGGCACACACATATACCTTGTTTTCCAATCGTCCCAAGATCCCTCCACAGAAACTTCGTTGCCGCCACGGCTCCAGATTATTACAGTTGGAATTCTTTGCTCATCGAGTGTATCATCAAATCCAGATGCCGTTTGCACCCATGGAGGGGTTGGGATGTTCAACTCATCTGGTCTTTGTAGAGGAACCACAGGCATCTATAGCAATATTTGCAAGCAATTGCACAAAATCAGAATGGAATATATCATTCTTTTGCATCGTGTGAGAAATTATTCTGCAATACAGCATGATATAGATGAAAAATTGAACTTTAGAACCCATTGTGTAGACTATCTCTTCTTTATTTTAGGCTTATCGGTCATTTGCCCTTGCCAGTCAGAAATTAAATTTGGATACGATCATTGCCTTATTGATTTGAATTTTTGAAAACTCATAAGTTGAACTAGGGGGTAGGACGAACATTCTGATAATGGGACACAGTCTATCCACAAACACCACTAAACTGGCACACCTATGGATTAACATCAATCCGATAAAGATTAACAACGTATGAGTATATATTTATTTACTCCAGATTTAAAAGATCGAAACACAGAAAAATGGTGAATAATATTCCACAATACAGTAGATACTATACAAATTAGAAGAACCTCAAATTTTCACTGAGCTTCAGTAATACTCTGTGAAAAAAAGGCATCCGATTCTTTCCAAGATTCACAAAATTACAGAGACAAATGTACATTTTAGCAATAGATCCATCATTTTATACTTTCTAATTCCGTTTTTCCATCGAACAAATCCTACAAATTCAATTCATAGACTCCTGTCGTTTTCACATCCCAGATCTAACAGTGATTTTCAGTTATACCAACCCCTGCATACGATTCAGAAACCTACAAGAACCGCAATTTGAAGAAGAATTAGGTGGGCATTCACCGTAATTTTCTTAAATCCGATGTCGACACCGGGCTTCCATAGCCAAATTCATCCAAAACTCTGTAATTCTACGGCTAATTTCAGACGTAATATGCCAAATAACTCCGGGAATGAAAGATCATTGTAATGATTATTCGAATTAAAAAATAAACACTAATGATTAACATATGAACAAACCTGAGGTCGGAACATCAGAGGGGAGCGAGATGCCCTAGGGCTGGAAGGGGGAGACTGGCCCATGAACTCGCCGTCCAACTGCGCGCCATCCTGCGCCGCGCCGTCACGAACGCCGCCGGCGGTCTCTTCAGCTCCGGGCGGACTGTGGCCATTGGCGTCGTCGTCGTCTTCTCTCCCATTGACATTTCCCATTTTATTTGAGCACGAAAAGGCAAGTCGAATCTGTACAGTGATAATGTGATATTCCCTTGGCCAACCCCATGTGACATGTGTGTTTGTTATATATAATCCCTCCTTCCCAAACCTATGGTCACGTACATAATTGAATTTATTTTTATTTTTATTTTTTAAAAATAAAAATTATGGTCTTTATAATTTAAAAATACACAAAGTATTCTTTAAAACTATACATGATATGTCATTATTATTTTAATAAATAACTAACGAAATTAAGCTACGAAACAAAAAATTGTTTAATATGAAGTAAATAAGTAACAATATTTTAGAACGAATAGAGTATTGTTTACATAATGCCTAAGTGACTTTTCTTATAGTCTGTACACGTAAAAAAATTATTCAAATAGGAGTAAAGCATACGGAGTAGTATGTATCTACAAAATAGAAGTAATATATTTTTAATTTTAAAATAAAATTATTACATCATGACAATATAAAACTTTTTTTTGGTACCATCGTTTTTCTAATACGAACTCTCGTATCACATGTTCTTTGAAGTTTAGCCCAAAAGTGCTTAAAATTTGTAGTTATGTACTCTCATGGTAAATTCTACCCATTTGACTGTTTTAATTGAAAGTTTTGTTTGACCAATCAAAACCAAAAAAAAAACATACTTCGGCTACCTTACATTGCCTAGCCTGTTAAGCAACTATTAGGTTTCATATTATCTGGAATGTACCCTATAAACGGTCTCATTGAATTTTAGATTAAAATACTTATTTTTATTGTATTTTTGTAAATCTTAGTTGTGAGTAAGAAAATCTTTTATTTCTAAGTTAAATAGTTATATTCTTAGCTGTTATTCAAAAAAACCATTAGCTAAGGTATATTTTCATCACAAAAAAACAATTTTAAAATATAAAATTTATTTTATTACTTCAAAAATACTTTTAAAAAATTCCAGTACTAACTTTTTTTTATTTGTTTATTTTATAAAATCAATGTATTTATTATTTCTTTGTTTAAAATGCACATTTTACTTCAATATATTATATTCATTTTAATTTTCAACTTTTATACGTGTTTTGTAACATTCTAATTTAAGTTTTTAATTTTAGTATACACATTTAAAATTTATAAATACCTTTTTTTAAATATAAAGTCTAAATAACGGAAGATTTTTATTTTAAAAATGTATTACGGTAATAAAACTATAACTAAGATAATGAGATTTCATAACAACTAAGAAAGAGATTTTAATAGAAAAAATAATGATTTTTCAATGTAAAATTTAGTATTTACATTAGCAAGAGAAAAATTTAGCAAACAAAAGATTTATAAAAATACAATAAAATATACTTCCTTGGTCAAAGAGTATTTCTCCAGTTTTGAATATTAGTAGTCAACAAAGATTGATCTTTGACCAATATTAAATAAAAATTACATATATATTAATTAGAAAAAAAATATATTTTGAAAATATTTTACAAGATAAGTTTAAAAAGATTCTCCATGTATTAGTATATTTGGTTAACTATGTTTTTAGTCTTTATAAGATAGGCGATATTTTTTTTTTATTTCTGTATTTTTTTTTGTTAAGTCATCATTACAAATATCTTTATATTGAAAATAGTCCTTACGCATAATTGACTTCTAATTTGTTGAAATAACATATTTATGTCGTACACTCGTAGTAAGCATCACGGTCTTGCATTTCTATTACATTTGACACGATTCCCAAGCCCTCAATTGTGTTATTATTCGTATTAGATGTTCAATTTTAAAATATTTTAAAAATATAGTATAACAAAATTTGAAAATTTATGAGAATTAGAAATGCATGATGAGGATGTTGATTGGAAATAAATGTGTCATGTCAATAAGTTAAAAGTGCTAAGAACTTTAAGGACCATTTTAAAAAAATTTTAAGAATGACTTAACAAAAAAATTGTAATGACCAAAAACAAAAGTCATTTATATTACAATGATTAAAACATATTAAACATATAAATTTTATTTAATTAATGATCAATGTCTATAAATTTTGATTGCAAAAGCTCAAAAATAGAAAAATATTCAGTGACAAAGATTGTAATCATTATTTGATGTAAAGTTTAATGCAACTGCTCCTAAAATACATTTTGAATAATGTGAGGCCTACAAGTTATTTGCAAAAAAACACGAGGTACACAAGAGTAAATTTGTTAGTGCGTGTTTTATTCATCAAAATAACAAAACTTTCAAAGTAAAAAACAGAATGTACCATCAAAATACATTAGCAGTTAGCACAATTTTAAACACGCTCATAGTATATTTCCAAATTTAGATAATGTGAGACTTGAAAATCCTTACTTGAAAACCAAGAGTATCTTGCAAAAATTTTCTGATGTTTTTGGTATTATATGTTGACGTTGTTGGCATTATAAGTAATACTTTGGGATAAAACTATGAATGCCCTATTTTATTTATTTTCATATGTTTTATAGATATTTTAGTCTTTCTCTCGAGAGTTGTGCTAAAATAATCTTAAAGTTCACATGTGAAATATTGATATTGGCTGACATAGAAATCTTTTATTTTTTCAAAGAGCTCAATTAATCTATGGTATATATATACTAAGGTTCACAAAATGAGTATAGATATTAAAGCCCACTTTAGCATATAAGTTGGGTTTCTTTTGCCCCATCCGAATTAAGTTCCCATTTTCAACAAATTTAAACAATTTACTCTTTATCTTTTATGAGCTACAAATTTAATTCATTCAATAAAAGAATAGATTGGGAAGTAGTACCCCATATAAAGGAAAAAGAGAGAAATGATGATATCTTATGTGGATTAAAAAATTCATTTTCACTTCCTCTCATTTTACCCCAAATTAGAGGGGGCTAAAATTGAAGGATGTATAACATCTTTCAAATCAATCACCCTTTATATAAGGGTGTTTCTCTGTACTTATAAGCTGGTCAAAATAGCTTATAAATAGTTTTTTACAGTCAATTGATGACATGTTTATGTGTGTTTATAAGCTGACTTATAAGTTGCTTATAAGCCAAAAAATTAGTAGGTCTTAGCTACTTATTTTAAGTTACTCCCTCCGTCCCTAAATATTTGCCACACTTGTATTCCCGAGGCAAAATATCAAGTTTTTTCAATTCATTTTATTTACATATTGGTATAGAAATAAAAAATAAAATTTACATATCAAAAAACTACATGAAAAGTTCTTCTAAATAAGAGGTGTCAATAATATTTTATTTTATCAAATAACCAATGAAAACGTAGAAATAAACAAAAGTTCCCGCAACGCTGAAAAAGCAAATGTTGCAAATATTTAGGGACGGAGGAAGTAATTTTTTTCGTTTCTCCGTTTTGACCAGATTATTAACAAAGTTATCTCTCATCATTTATGAATATTTACAAATGATTTATCTATCATTTAAGTTATTTTACTTCCTCAAAAAAATATTTGACTTATAAGCAGCTTATAAGTTAAAAACTAATTATCATCAATAAGTCAATAAGCACCAGCACAGAGAAACACCCACATACTCTCAAAACAAACAAAGAAAAATCATCTTTTACCCCTCCCCTTCCCCTCAATCCAAACGCACTCTTAAAGGGTTGCCAGTAATTCAAAAGATGAGGTAAGGGGACTTATTTTGATGATAAAGGGGAACTGATGACAACAAATAAAGTTTTATTAAACCTTTTCTTGATATGTATCCAAATACATCTTGGTAGGAAATAAAACCATACTTTGAGCAACAATGCCTAAAGACTGTATATACACACCTAAAGATGAGGTAAAAATGACTTACTTTGAAGTGTGGATGTTTTGCACATAGAGAGATAGTCTCAATTTAGTAACACTTCGGGTTTGCACTATGTAATGTGGCCAAATTGTTCGCACTAGCAGAAAATGAATCAGAAATGTCAAGCTAATACAGCTTCAAAAACTGTCAAATGGATTGACAGAACAAATCCTCCACTACAAAAAAGAAAGACTACTCAGGCAGATGGAGATTAATGCTGACCTGAATTATAAGTTATCACCGCACGCCGGTCTGACCTTCATGCAGACATGGGACGCACCCATATTTGCACATCAGCCCTAGAACTTGCTCAAGTTTACTCTTTTCGCCCCATCTTGAGTACGCTTTATACATTATCCACAATGTTTTCTTTGTCTTGTCAAGGTTCACTTTCTCCATCTCGCCGAGAACGTTTTCCATCTCTACAAGCCTCCTGTTTGAAGAATACATAACCATCTTACAGTGGTAGAGAGACCTGCAAATTTTCCAGCCACAACACTCGGCACGTTTCACAAAATTAGAGAGCTTGTCCATTGCACTGTTCCGGTAGTAACACGTGACAATCCTTTTCATCACACTGTTCGTTATTATGGAGGTGTTGTGCTCAAATGCCTCATTGATTGAGGTGTCCATCTCTTCCATCAGATTTTCTTGTGCGTATAAAAGTATCAGCTTGGTATTCAACCAAGGACGGTAGTCATTTTCCGGAATCAACTTCAGCAATTCCTTGACCTTTGAAACTCGATTCATAACAGAACTTTTACAGTAAGCCAAAATCATTGTCCTGATCAATGGGATTTCATTGTGATCAACGTGATCTTTGACCAGCCTATAAGTCTCCTCCATCTTTTCCAAACTACCTGCATGGGCATATCCCCTAATGATCAGTAAATACGTAGTTAGGTTCGGCTTTGTGATGCTTTCTTGCATGATTCTGTAAGTCTTCTCCATGTAATCCCACTTCCAAGAGGTAAGATACCCAGCAATTAGATAGTTGTACGTAGCCGCATTAGGTGATATGTTTAAATCTTTAACCTTGCGAAAGGTTTCTTCCATGTGATCCACCAGCAATAAACGCCCGAATACAGAAATAAGAATGTTATACGTTACTATTGTCGGACAACACCTTCCCTCCTTCTTCATGTCCTCAAATACAGATTGGCATTTCACAGCCAACCCATTATACATATATGCACTCATGAGTGCATTGTACATAGAAGTTGTCTTGACTTGCTTTTCGGCAGCTTCGCTGAAGATATGTGCAGCAAGATCAACATCTTTCATCCTACCCGCCGTACAAATTCCCTTGGAATACTCCTCTGCTGCTAGAGGAGTTACATAGTCTATTTCTCTTCTCCAATTGAAAACCTACAGATCACCTCAAGCAAATCCAAAAAAAAAACCTCAATCAAATTGTTACTTTGATATACTAGCTTTCGATTTCAAGAACAACTGTGAATTCGATAGACCAAAATGAGTGAGGAAAAGAACCTGGATGGCTAGCTGAGGGGACGACGAAGAGAGCTGTCTCATGAGCTCAACAGTGGCAGAACCATTGGGGTACTTTCGGAACAAGGGATTCCCTTTCTCTTCCAATACCTTATGGAACTTCTCAACATCGCCGCCGTGCACCACCAGCTCATCCCGCAACTGGGAGATCTCGTCTCTCAGATCATCCATGAGTAAGGAATCGCCATGGCTCCAGTTGCCCGCGAACAGACCAGCGATGCTCGGCCACACGTGTTGGGAAGACGATGACGGCGAGGATGAAGAAGAAGAAGAAGAAAACAAGAGCGCGGCGGTCCCGGAAATCGGTGAAACAGCAGAGGGTTTTGCAGGAATTGCAGAGAATTTGTGGAAGAACAAATCTTGGTATGAGAATTTCAACATCCGCTTCATGCTCGATGATTTGCGCGGTTTAACATTGAGGATGGAACGCGTGAATTAGGGTTTTTGATGCGATTTTTACACAATCTGGCAAAACCAATTCGTTGTATGAAGGTTTAATCGAGGGAATGGGAGCAATTTATCTTCCTTTTCTGGGAGAGAAATGGGTGACCACAGGAAGAACAATGGTGAAATACGAAATTAGGGCAGATTTTCCTGTTTTTCATTCTAGAGGAAGGAAAAGGGAACAGAAATAATTTGTCTTGTTTAATTACAGAAAAAAAAAAAAGGAAAAGAGAGAAAAAAAAAATAAATGTTTATTTTTGAAAGCAAAGAAAATGAATTAAGAGAAAGAAAAATGTGTTTCTTACCATTTTGGGAGAAATTATTTTTCAAGAGTAATCACAATTGGTCAACTTTTCGTATTGTTTAGTTGGCATTTGATTGATTTCGTTGTTTCTTCCTTTGTTTTAAAAACCAAACAGATTCGGTCGGTTCGAACCGGTCCGGGTTGACCGGCATGTGTACCGAACCGGTAAGAACCGGCTAGAACGGGTCCGTGTTGATCGGTGACCAACTTTTTTTCACAAATGTCTCAAAAATTGTTACTAATGGATTTCAAACACACGACATATTACTCGCTCATTAGGCTATCTACCATCCATGCTACAATCCGTTTTGTTGCATGAAGACATTATTAGTTATATATTACGTGGAATGATCATGCTTTAGCAGTGTAGATACATGTAATATTGGGTATGACGACAGTGTGTTATGCCCATGTTTTGGATGTGTATACCAACTTAAACACATTTTTTGACATTGTGGAATGTAAGGACAAATTTGGAATTTCATCCACACGAGTTCCAATATCCCATAGCCGTGCTATATTGGGTATTTTAAACATGTATTTGTGCTATGACGGTTCTTCCCCCTTAAATCATATATTACCATGTTGCATAAAAATAATAATTTACCGAAAAGATTAGCCTTTGCCAAAATTTATACACGGTAATAAAGTAATAATAATACACGGTATACATGGTAATTTAATAATGAGTATATGGTAATAATAATAATAATTATAATAATAATAAAGAGAATAAAAAGGTAAATTGATAAGGTGATTTCATAATGTCTATATGGTAAATTGGTAATAATAACGAGAATAATAAGGTACTCGTAATTGATAAGTTAATATGAAAACTGGTATTTAGTTGTGGACAACTGTATGTTGAAAATTTAAGAGTAAGAAATCGTAGTGGCTTGAAGATTTTGATAAGCAACGCTGACAATGTTCACACAATTTGTACGAGTAATGTAATTTATAAATGTTCACACAATTTGCACCTTAAAATTATAAAATCTATATATTCTATTAGTAGGTATCATTTTGTATTCTTAAAAAATGATTTTAATTTATTAATGTAAATATGACCCGTGCAACGCACGGGTGTGACACTAGTGTGACATAGAAACAAATAAATAGAGAAAAAATGAAATGAATGGAGTATAAATTAGGAAAAATTACTTAGGATCATTCCAACTTTACTCGGTCTTTCAAAAATAATATCATCTTTCATTGTGATGTATATTGGTCCTAATATATTAAAACTTGTGAGTTTTGGGTCACCATTAAGCTGCTAACGGCTGCTTAACAGAAATAACCTGTTGAGATTCTTTTATACAATTTTTTTTTTAATTTTTTTGAAATTTTCATTTAAAATTTAAAAATGACCTACTTTTTGATCAAAGGTCGAAATTGATTGATTATAAAAAATCAAAATGGGAGAGATAGATCACGTTCTCTTCAACTTGTTTTTATTACATTTTCTTATTGAAATCAGTTCTGATCAGACCAGATCAGATAAAAAATAGCTTTAAATACAACTACATTCAAATCAGATTGGAGTAGATCAAAACTTATTCTAATCAGATTAGAACCATACTCAACAAAAGTGATAATAAGTAATTTTCATATTACTCCATCCGTCATAAAATGATCTTCCCAATCACTATTCACATTATCAAACTTTAATCATTTATTTATCTATTTTCTCTAGTTACGGAGTATTTGATAAAATAATATAGTCATGTTATCTCTTATTTCGTAAAATTTTTAACATAGTTTTAAAATATATGATTTCTATTTTTTAATTTTATATCTCAAATAAATTGAATTGAAAAATAGTTTTAGTCAAATCTCTTAAACCAATCGGGAAGATAAATAGAGGAGGTAAAATTTGTGGACTTCAACCAAAATTTACCTTTTTTAAATAAACCACCACATTAAAGTTGAAGAGTCATTCGTTTTGGCATAGGCTTTGTCCAAATCTCCCTCTTCGAAACTCGGCTGAGCTGAATGTGAAACCAGGGGCAACTGTAGGAGGAGCTCAGAAGCCGAACTCCATGGCTCAGATTCTTCAGAAGCTCGTGGAAGTCGGATCCAAGCTCGGCTTTCTTCCCAGCACTAAAGATTCCATCGTGAAGCTCTTAAAGGTTAATCATGTATTTATTGTTAAATTCTTCTATTCTCTCTGATTCCTGGCTGCATTCCTTGCCGGTCCAGTGAGTTTCACTTGTTCTTTGCTGTTTTCGCGGTTAGTTCTTCTTTCTCTTTGAGTTTATGGCGATTAGTTTTGGTCTTTAGGGCTAATGGGAAGCTCGGACTTTCAGCTGAATTAGGGTTCTTTTTCCCCCCTTTTTTGTGAATGGATGGGGAGATTTAGGAAGGTTTGACCCTTTTTAGATCATGCCAAAAAAGTTTTTCTGGGAGTAGTAAGAGTTGAGACTCTTGAAAATCTTGGGTCTGTTGAGGTTGGTTGGTTGGTTTGGTCTTGAAGGAGCTTGGTAATGTTGGTTTCCTTTATGAGCTAGGAAAAAATAAAAAAAATTGTCTTGGAAACCTGTCTTTTTTGTGTATGTATATATGTTACTTTAGCAAGTTGAGGTGGCAGTAGGAGTAAGGCTTAACTGGGGGTACTTCAAGCCTTAGATATTCTTGCTCTTTTGAAGCTATATTGGAATGAGCACATGCATGCTTGTAGGGAATCCAATTTCCTCTCCAGGAGAAGCATCTTTACATTGAAATTAGGCACATGGTGATCTGCACTAGAAGAGCTAGCCGCTAGGAAAGTACACTTGCCATTCAACCCCTGTCCATGCATGTTGAAATTGCATTACTTTTAATGCAAATTTCCGTGGATAACAGACTAAGTATCATTAATATGCTTAGAGCCACGTTTCATAAATGTGGTTCTAAAGATGCATTTCAGACTTACATGTAGGCTTTTTTAATTGTCTAAAATACTCAGTATCTTAATGGAGTAGCATTTCAAAAAATGGGAAAATTTCTAATGCTCGTGCCGCTATTTATACTGGATGAGCACTCAGTGTGTTATATGTACTTCAACGAGCTACTTTGAGTTTTTGACTTCTGTTTTCTTGTTCTGTTGTAATGAAAATTTTTATCGACTATTGGAGAAAAGTCACACCGCTCACTTTTGTTATCCAAAACAACATTTCAGGGCATTAATTTTTGTAATCTCATGTCACTCTTATAGTTATTATATCCATGGCTAAGCTAATTCTTACACACACTTAAACTTACAGCAAGGTTCAGCATGTCTCTCTGATTTGGATCAGTCACCACCTAAAGCTGTTTTGGAGGCTATGCAGCCTTTTCAAAATGCTATTGTACAACCTGAACTTCTAAAACATCAGGATGGGGAGATTAAACTTCTTGTTTCTACCTGTATCTGTGAAATAATGAGAATTACAGCACCCGAGGCTCCTTACAATGATGATATCCTGAAGGTATAATTTAATTCATAAATGCACCAATGAACTATTCAATGGAAAAAGCTGCTTTTTCCATGCACTGGGCATATACTCTTCATTATTACTTCCTCCGTCCTCCTAAGATGTTCTCATTTTGACTTTTGGTGGTTTTTAAGGAGAGTTGAAAAAAGGTGAAAGTTTACCATAATACCCTTAATGAAAATGGGTGGAGTGTATTAAATGAGGTGGGTGAGGTGTAATAAACAAAGTAAGTGGGGGTAGTTGTGGTATTTTAGTTGTTAAAAAATGAAATGAGAAGATCTATTGTGGACAAAGAAAAAAGGCTATTGGGAAGATCTATGGGGGACGGAGGGAGTATTTTTTTATTGGATGTGCTTGAATGCCTTTTTCTTTATGTCAGGACATCTTTGATTTGATTGTTAGATCTTTCAAAGGACTAAACAAAACCAATAGCCCATATTTTGGTAGAAAAGTCGTTATTTTAGAGACCCTGGCAAGATATAGATCATGTGTCGTTATGCTGGATCTCGAATGTGATGATCTTGTGAATGAGATGTTCAGTACTTTTTTCAAAGAAGCCAGGTATACATTATCATTATATGGCATTGCTATTAATATATTTGTGAACGAAACGGCTTAAGAATTCCCAATATATACACATATACATGTATTTGGCAACTCTGTATCCATATCTGTAATATATTTGTTTGACTTTTGTAATCTGATTGTTTGTTGTATTCAACATGTGCAGAGAGGAGCATCCAGAAAATGTTCTAAAATCAATGAAAACAATCATGACCGTACTCCTAGAAGAAAGCGAGGATATACGGGATGATCTTTTAGCTATTATTTTATCCTCTCTAGGACGTAGTAAACAGGTAATCATTCCTCCTTAAGACATAATCTCTGCTGTTGAAGCTTGAGAATTCCACTTTTCACCTTCGCAAAGCACTTAATTGTTGATTTCGATTTGTAGGGTTTAAAAAAGGCTGGGAGGAGGCTTGCTAAGGATTTGATAGAACAATGTGCCGGAAAACTTGAGCCTGGCATCAAACAGTTTCTAATATCTTCAATGTCTGGAGAAAGTAGGCCACATGATTTTATAGACTACCATGATGTCATTTATGATGTTTACTGCTGTGCCCCTCAAATTTTATCAGGAGTTGTTCCTTACCTCACAGGGGAGCTTTTGGTAATGATCATTGCTTTATCTATTACCTTGTTTGTAATCTTCCAACAAACCATGGCCTGCGCTTTCATGCTTTGAGAGTTGATTAGCCAAAGGTCTATTAGAAACAGCCTACCCACCTAGAACCCACTTGTGGGATTACATTGTGTTTGTTGTTATTGTTTTTGTTATTGATTTGAGAGCAAATTGCTTTCGCCACAATGCACGCTCTGCTGAAACTTCCTAGTAACGCATATGTTGTGGAAAAAAATAATTATTTTTGGCATGGTTGATGTTCACTAATCTTTAAATTTAAAGTGTAGTTATTAGTGAGAGATTTTTTCTTTTATATTTTCCTGTTAGCAAGTATATTAGTTTCCAAATTTCTGTTTAACAGACTGATCAGCCCGATGTACGACTAAAAGTTGTTAGCTTACTTGGGGATATCTTTGCTATGCCCAAATGCGTAATCAATGATGCTTTTCGATCAATATTTTTGGAGTTCTTAAAGAGGTTGACGGATATAACAGTTGAAGTTCGGATGGCTGTCCTTGAAAGTGTTAAAGGCTGTTTGCTCTGCAATCCATTTAGAGATGAAGCTCCACAGATTATTTGTAAAAAAGCTTTGACTTTCTTTTTTTAATATAATTTAGTTTTAAAATTAGTTATTGGTTCTAAGCTGGTATATAATTTTTTTGTAGCTGCCTTATGTGAGAGACTGCTTGATTATGATGAAAACGTACGTAAGCAAGTTGTCGCTGTTCTATGTGATGTAGCATGTTGCGCCTTATCCTCCATAGATGTTGAGAGAATCAAGCTTGTTGCTGAGAGACTTCGAGACAAATCTGTATGATGGACTCTCTCTCTCTCTCTCTCTCTCTCTCTCTCTCTCTCGGTATGCATATTTTCATCTGAAAGTTAATGCATTGCGTGTTTGTCTCACAATATGTTTGAACCATTTTTCCAGTTCCTTGTAAAAAGATATACAATGGAGAGACTATCTGAGGTCTACAGAAAATATTGTTTGAACTGTTCTAGTGGCTTGCATAAAAGTTATGAATATGATTGGATCCCTGGGAAGATCTTGAGGTGTTTCTATGACAAGGACTTCAGGTAAATTTATCTTGTACAATCTGGATGATATTATTTTCTTGGTTAAAGTAAAATTAATTTGCAACTGAACCCTTTTATTCATCATAAGATTAGCTTCAACTTCAAAGAAACTCTGAGACAATGAGTATTTATATCCCATTATGCTTATTGTGAAACAAAATAACAAATATTCTCATCTGAGTACCCTAATTTTTAAAAGTATGCTTCTGCAAGATTGCAATAAGTTCTTTCAATACCATGATTTAACACCAAATCCTTTTTTGCAGATCAGATGCTGTTGAACCTGTTTTGTGCCTGTCCTTGTTCCCTAATGAATTTTCTGTTAAAGATATTGCTAAAAGTTGGCTCAGGGTTTTCTCAGGTTTTGACAAAGTTGAGGTCAAGGCTCTTGAAAAGATGTTGGAACAAAAGCAAAGGTGTGTTTCTCGGTCTATTATATCGTCCCTTTATGATTAAACATCTGTTTAATTCAGTTGCTTCTGTTTTAGTGTTAGATTAACTGGCAGCTATTTCTGGTTGATGCAGGTTACAACAAGAGATGAGAAAGTATCTTTCGCTAAGGCAGATGTCACAGGTTTGTAACTTATTGAAGCTTTAAAACTGAATCTGTAAGAGGTTAACTGCAGGCACATCTAACTTTAACAATCAACAACTAATGAAGGATGGTGATCCTGCTGAGCTCCAAAAGAAAGTAATGGTATGCTTCCACATTATGTCTCATTGCTTTACTGACACTGCAAAAGCGGAGGAAAACTTTCAGATCCTTGATCAGTTAAAAGATGTCAATGTGTGGAAGATTTTAGGACTTCTACTTGATCCGAACACCATCCCTCTTAATGCTTGTAGTTCTCGGGTGAGAACATATATATAAGTTTATTTATCTCTGCTCTCTAGTTTGTGTTGTTTCTTATTCTTGTACTTCGTACTTGTTACTTCTATATTAAGATCATGAGATATGTACTTGTTTATATTTGTCCACTTTTATCCCGCAGGATGAGTTGCTTAAGATCCTTGGTGAAAAGCATCCACTTTATGATTTTCTGAGCATTCTATCCTTAAAATGCTCGTATATAATCTTCAGCAAGGAGCATGTGAGAGAAATCCTTCTGGAGGTGGACACTCAGAAGTCTACTGGAAGTAACCATATGATTCTATCATGCATGACTGTACTCGTGGTACTGCTATTACTCCTTAGTTATTTATTTATTTATTTATTTATTAAAGGTTGACACTCAGAAGTCTACTGGAAGTAACCATTTAATTAATTATTTATGAATTACTCCCTCCATCCCAAAAAGAGAGTCACAAATGGAAAACATGGAGATTAAATCTATATTCGTTATAATTTTACTTCCAAACAACCATTCCCTTTATACTTTGTATGACTAGGTTGTGTGCCTGATGCTTTTTTTTTCTTGCACACCTGTTCCAGTGGTAGTGTTATGCCACTCGTCTCAAATGTTTTTTTTATTTCTTTCAGATTATTGCACGTTTCTGTCCTCTTCTTCTTAGTGGCCTTGAAGAAGCCCTGATTCATCTTCTTGAAGATGACAATGAGATCATTAAAGAAGGAGTTTTGCATATTTTGGCAAAAGCTGGCGGATCTATTCAGGAACAACTGGGAGTTTCATCAAGGTTCATATTGTTAAGCTGGTGCTTTAGCTCGAAACTTTTAATGGCATTTGATTAACATTTGTGTTTGTTTGCAGATCATTAGACCTTATGCTGGAGAGGATATGCGTTGAGGGTAGTCGGAAGCAGGCAAAGTATGCCGTGCATGCATTGGCATCAATAACAACTGATGATGGTCTTAAGTCACTCTCTCTTTTGTACAAGGTCTGTTTTGTTATTTCTCTCTTCTAGTCTCATTATATGAAACTATTATTGTATTGTCTTCTTACTATTATGTTGTGTTGATATCTGTTGGTGTTTCTCCTATGGTGTTCAGAGGCTTGTTGATATGCTTGAGGAGAAGTCACATTTGGCTGCTGTTCTGCAGTCTCTTGGGTGTATAGCACAAATGGCTATGCCAGTCTTTGAGACTAGGGAAAGCGAGATTGCACTGTTCATAAAGAAAAATATTTTAGAGTGCAACCAAGTAGGCTATAATTTTCTTTTTTTTTTGTTGAGAAAATGTGCTTGCTTTTTATAATTGTTGTCCAGATAAGCTGTGTATTAGCTAATGCATGTTTCTTTGTCAGGCATCAATAGATAATGGGAAAGAATGCTGGGCAGATAGGAGTGACATTTGTGTATTGAAGGTCAATTTTTAGATAACAGCAAGCTGTTTTTATGATTTATGCAAATCACAAGTTGGATATCTTTTCATTTTCCTTAAAACCAGAGCACTAGTTTAAATATGTAAAAACAATTCACAGATTTATGGCATCAAAGCACTGGTGAAAAGCTATTTACCAGTTAAAGATGCTCATCTTCGTTCGGGGATTGATGACTTGATGTTAATCCTTAAAAACATGCTCTGCTTTGGAGAAATCTCCAAAGAAATTCATTCAAGGTAATGTATGGCTTGCAGATTCTAAATTTTTGTCCCACATCTGTATATCTTTTAGGTCAGGTAGAATATTACTGCATCAGGCTCACTATTAAGGTGTATGAGCAATTCTATTCTACTATTTGATTTTTTTGGGGGGTTTTCCAGCTCAGTAGATAAGGCCCATCTGAAACTTGCTGCGGCAAAAGCTGTTCTTCGCATATCAAAACAATGGGAGCATAAAATTCCTGTGGATATCGTTTATCTCACTTTGAGAACTTCAGAGGTGAAGTCTTATTGTGATATATGCTTCAAATTTTAGGCCTTCAAAACTTTAGGCGTCTAACATTACTGAATGAAACGATTCATGTTAGTAGGCCAATTTCCCTCAAGTAAAACAAATATTTCTGAACAAAGTTCACCACTACATAAAGGACCGGCTATTGGACCCCAAATACGCTTGTGCCTTCTTTCTCGACATGAATCCCGATCAAGTGGACAATGAAGAGGTAGTTCATTTCTTCCATCTACATTTGTTTTACTTAGGCATTCTATGGTTGGGTGTTCTCTAAAGTCATTGGTTGAGTTGTGCTATGCCACTATGACCCTTTTGTCTCCTAATCATTGGCAGGTTGTCAACAACATAAGTGACATCATTCAGATGTGTCAGCAAGGGAAAACCCGGCATCTGTCTTCACAGTCTGATGCAAATGCTCCTATGTGCTATCCAGAATACATTTTACCGTATTTGGTCCATGTTCTTGCTCATCATCCATCATTCCCTAACATCGAAGAATGCAAAGACATAAAAGCGTTCAAACCTTTTTATAGGTATATATTTGTTGTCTGTATTGCTTTCTGGTAAATGCCTAAGACAGTAAAGTCTAAAAATATAATACACTGAACTGCCGTGTTTTTAGAAAAAAATTTAAATACCACTTCATTGCTCTTCAAATTTACTCAAACCATTGATCTCTGTAATTCTCATCCTCAAAGGCTCGTCTGTGTGGTTATATTTACCTTTTTCCCCTAGTTAATAATTGTTAAAGTTTAATATAGGCTGTTCACTGCTGTATAAATTAAGGAGAATCACCTCATCTCTGGTCAGAATACCACTATACTATCTGAAAGTGCTAATATTTTTTGTAATATGCCACTCGACTTGAAGGAAAAAACTTGTCATTGATTGTATATGCTTTATCCGATGGAGAATCTATTTTTGATGATTTTTTCTCTTTGTGCATGTTGAAGAATAAAAGAGTATGATACATGCATATATTCTTGGATAATACTCCATATATTTTGGATCGATCGTATTATACGTTTTTCCAATGTCTGCTTCTCTAACATTGATGGCAATGAATATAAGAAGAATTTCTGCTCCAAATTTTGTTGATACTTGGGTACACCTTTCCAGGCAGTTGCATCTATTCGTCTCAATGTTCATACATAGAGATGATGATGGTAAATCTCAAATTAGCAAGGATCAAGAGAAGGAAAGTATTGCAGCAATAAACTCTATTTTTCATAGCATCAAGCAATCACAGGATGGCATAGATGCTAAAAGATCTAAGGTTATAATTTATTTTTTTGATCATATCAAATCCTGTAAATAATATTTTCTTGATTGATATTGCATTGTTCTCGGGAATAGCCTCTCTAGTCTCTATCTTTTAGGGAGGGGTAAGGTCAGTGTGCATACACTTGTGGGGTTTTACTGGGTCATTTTCATGATATCACGTTCTATCTTCTATGCCTCCTTTTGAGGCTCTCTGACAGCTACACTCTGCACCAAGATTCTCTTGATAGCTCTAAGATATGTTTGAGCATATCAGGTCACCTTGTGTTCAGCGCCTAGTGAGAGCTTATAACGTCAGTATGTGTAAGCAGACAGCAACAACAACCCTGTATAATCCCAACTCTGTTGGGGTCTGGGGGTAAAGATGTACGCAGTCTCACCCCTGTAAAAAAGGAGAGGCTGTTTTTGTTAGATTGGAGAGGTTGTTTTCGTTAGACCCTAGATGCATTGCTGCATATACTGGCCAAAACTTCACAGAAACTAAGAAGCAAGAGGAGTTTAATGAAATGAGCACCAAATTTGTTGTAGAACTTGCAATGTGTCCGAAACAAAACATTTTCAATAATGACTCTTTTAGATCCATTGGCAATGAACAGTAAGAAGACTATAAATTTGTGAATTATTGCTTTGAGTCAACTTGCCATTATCTTGGTGTTAATGAAATGAGCACCAATTTTTGTTGTAGAACTTGCATGGCATTTCTGACATCGGCCTTTCAATCACAAAGCGCTTTGCCTCTACAAAGGAGGACACTGAGGAATTGAGCAGACAAGTGTCACTACCTACATTGCTTTTCAAACAACATGAGAAGGATGAAGGGAATGCCACTTCTCTGGTATGGTTTCTTGGATGATGTTTACAATCTTGTCAACATTCCACATATTCTGTTCATTTGTAAATTTTGTATGACACAACATTACTAACTGAATCCTATTTCGTTCTATTCTGATGGAGTCTTCACTGAATACTAAAACCAAAGAGAGTTTGTAGATAGAGCTAGAAAAATGAATGTGATGTGTCCATTTCTCTCTACTCGTACATGATTCCACCGTTTCATGCTTGTTAGCTATTCAATACAATTGGATTTGTGATAATACTCTAGTAGAGTTAGAGTCCAGTTTTCAATCCCTAAAGGACATGGTATGTTAGTCGTGTAGGCATCTTTAAAAATAAAATTGATGAGGGATCATTTGACCAACCAATGGGTGAATGGGGTCTTTACTTATGCCACTTTGAGGATTTATTCGTTTTTGTGTTAGTATGGGAGTTATTCAGCTGGTTTTGCTTCCCATTTTTATGATGCAATGCACTGGTATGATGGGCGGTTATTTTCTGCAGTTTGGTGATCAAACCTTCATTCCTTTTCAATATATTTGGGCATCTACTTGGCCTCAGTGGAAACTTGTTTGGTGTGATTTCCCTTTAAATAAAAAAATTCAGCTAGAAAGAAAAGATATCCGATTTGTAGCTACCTATAGGTGGAAAACAAAATACGAAGTACTACTTTTTACTCCTATTTTGGGTGGTTTACACTTTATATCTGGTGACAGGTTGAAGAACAGACATGGCTGGCCGATGAGAGTGTCCTGCACAAATTTGAGTCACTTATACTGGAGACTAACGGGAAAGTAAGCTCTTTCTCTACTTTCAGTTGCAGAAACTTGCAGCACTACGATGGTTGCCATGCGTTCTTACTTTTTAAAAACTATTCGTATCCTTCAGGTTAATGCAGACATTACTGAATCTGATGAAATGAAAGATTGTGAAACAGATGGAAGTGAGATTCCTTTGGGGAAAATTATGGAAAAGCTAAAAGCCAAAATGTCCAAGGCGCGAAATACATTGAAGAAGCAATCTTCCCTGATTGAGGTGAAAAACAATGATGTTGATATCTTGAGAATGGTGAGGGAAATTAATTCAGATACTGAAGCCAATTCAATTAAGTTTGAATCAAGCAATGGTTATGATTTTGTTGAAAAGGGGCAAGTCAGTAATATTCCTAACAAAAGGAAAACAGATCTTAATGATTCAAGGGATGCTTCTGTTCCTAAAAGACAAAAGTCATCCTCTGTTCAAGATGTTAAGCCATCTCTCACACCAAAGGCTTCTGAGAACCCTAAGGAGAATCATAAGGTGACCACCTCGAATTCTAGTGAAAGAGATGAAGACCTTCCCTCAACTTCTTCAGAAGATAAGTTGTCAGAAGAAGATACTATTTCAGAGGATTATACGTTGACTTCGTCCAAAAGAAAACGTAAAGTTTCTGATTTGGAACATGAAGCTGGCACCAAGGACTACCATGAAGAGAATGTAAGCTTCTTTGCAAGTAAAACTGGTTGCATTGAAGCTTTTGTTCATTTTTTGATTTGATTCCCCACTTGTGCAGAAAATTAAAGAGGATATTGCAACTGACGGGACACACAATTCAAGTAATTCCAAGGCAGGATCTATCAAGACACCAAAGAAGAAAGACAGTTTTGGGCTGACAAAGGTGAGAACTCAGTATGTTGAATAATTTTTACTCTAACTTGGTACTTCTCTTTTGAATGGATACTAGTAGTATGCTACATCTCAATATGGTTTTCCTATTACTACTCATGTAGTGGTATCATTTTTGTGTATGTCCGTCTCCTTTGAGATTGGAGTATGGTTGTTGGCATGCAACATGCTGCTTAAATTCCTTGTTGAGGAATGATAAATATCTCTCCTCTACCAGCATAAATTTCTAAATGGGGTATAACACAATTCAGTCAGGCTTCAGGCATTATAAATGTTTTTTTCTTATGTACAATAATACAGATTAGTTAATGTCTTCTGTTTGCATATGTTTTTCTTTTTGCTTAATTTTCTTGTGAATTTATATGAAGATTCTATATAGAGTACTGACTATTCTTTGTTAATGTTTGTAATACCTTAACACTGTTTTTGGTTCTACTCTAGTGCACTTCCAAGGGTAGTGAAAGTCAAACCAAGGATTTGATTGGCTGCAGAATACAAGTTTGGTGGCCCATGGATAAGCAGTAAGTCTTATACTCAAAATTTGGTTTTGTTACCAAGTTATTTGGACTAAGATTTTTTTATTCGTGTCTATGTGGTTCTCACATGGTGCCATCTCTTTCTACAACCTTCATATATAGACTGTTTTTGCTCACACTATTTTCCATGCATCTCTCTCATATGATTCACCTTTTCTGTTCTTTTTCCCTTTTTTCTCAATAATATAAACAACAAATGGAGTGCCATATTCATTAATAGAGGTCCTTTTGGATATTCTGGTTCAAACTACAATATACTTTGTGCTATGATTAGTTATCTTCATGTTTAATTGTCCCAATGTCCATTGTTGATATGTTGCGTCTATAGTGTACTCAGTACACTATAGTCCCAAAACTGTACTCCATGATTTGCTTATTTACCTCTAACCTGTAGTATTTTCCCCCACAGTACACGTACAAAACTGCATCTCATGTTTCAGTAAAAGTGTTGTTTGGTTTGGTAGTAAACTTGGTTTTCTTCGTGCTCTGTTGTTTGACTTGTTTCTCTATGATACCTTCTCAATCACACACCTTAAGATCATAGAGTTATCTAGGGGCAGTAAGCTGTATTTTATAGCTCGGTAATTACTGTGATTTTCCCTTAGGCATATTGACTTTACCCTACTTTCTGTGACACCCTAGGTTCTATGAAGGAGTTGTGAAGTCCTTTGACACTCAGAAAAAGAAACATGTGGTAAGCTGTTTTCATAGTTCTCTCTCTCTCTCTCTCTCTCTCTCTCTTTTGCATTCTAAGAAAAAAGAAAAAAGATAACTCTTTTTCAGGACAAAAATATCTGTTCATTTAGGACTCTTTTTTGGGACAGAAGGATTGTTATATTTGATGCAACTCTTTTTTGTAATTTCACTTGATTCGTGGGCTTTTTTCCATCTTATCTGTATAAGATACTATATAATGACGGAGATGTGGAAGTCCTCCGGTTGGATAAGGAACGCTGGGAGCTTGTTGACAACCCCGATAAGCATATAAAGGTCAGAGAGTTTTTTAATTAAAAAATATCATCTCAAAAATAAATTTTACCTTCCTCCACTTTAGCCACACTTATTGCTTCGGTATCTGATACTTCACGTCATCTACAGCAATCAAAATCATCTAAAGACGCAAGGTCCAAGGGAGGGTGAGTACTTCATTTCTTCCATAGTTTCAATGAAAACATTATTCTTTTTTGCTTTGATCATTTTGATGCATGATACCCAATTTTTTTACTGAGGTTTCTCTAAGTTCTTGATTAGATCATCACACATGGGTTACTGTTCACTAATCTGACGTAACATATACTCCTCCGTCCCAAAAAAATCAGTCTGGCTTAGGAACATCTTTTTATCCCAAAAAGAGTAATTTAAACAAAAAAGCAAATTTTCATCATATTTATATTTTATAAGAAGTGTTTCAAACAAGTTGAAAGTCTTCAATTTAGTGTAACCAACAAGTACATTTTAATATATACTCTGTAGTTAAACGCAGGCATTTGATTAATTTCAATAGTCGTACCTTACTAGAATTATAAAATTGTACCTTTGTGAAACAAGACTCTTTTTATGGGACAAACGGGGACTAGTAAAAAAAAATTAAAATCTCAATTTCAAAATGGTGATATTATATTTTGACCATGAATAGTATATTTTGCCATATAATAATGGCATAGCATAAAAAATGCTTGTTAGAATGTATGGATACTTTTAAAATGAACATTATAATGTCCTTTTGCTCTTAGCATGGCTTATAATAAAAACAAGAAAAATGTATTGCACTTTCCATTGTTATCCTTCAAATGGGACAACTGGGTCAAATCATTTGAAAATTTAAGTGGTGAATTAGGAAAAAAAGGTCAGTGTGTTTGAATTATGGAAGTGAACATTTTTCAAAGCAGTGTAAAAAAAGTAGAATAATGCGACACATGGAGTCTTTGGTTGTATAATCGTTGTCTTGGAGAAGCATTCTATTTGTTATTGAAGTGGTTTCACACTGTGAAATGCTATTATGTTTAATGAGATTGCTAACCATATTATTTTGCTGTTACTGCTCTCCAGATCTGGTGATAATAGGAAAGGGAAATCTTCCGGTGGGTCAGCGCAAAAGAAAGGGACTGGCCATAAGTGAGTTTGTCATTACAATCCAGTGAATAGGTTGAATATATGCCTTCATCTCATCATGTTCTCTATGCTCTGATTGCACAACAGGTCTCCGTTGTCCCTAGTAACAAGGAAGAGAACACCAAGAAAGAATTCAAAATATAAACAAGAAGGGAGATCAAAGAGCAAGCCCCTAGGTGATTATTTGGAATCAGATAAGAGTCTGATATCTATTTCATTTGATTGGTTATAACTTATTGCTTTGGAATCTTTTTTGTTCATTCAACATAATCAGTCTGGCTTCATTAAAAAAACATGTTTAACCAACACGCAACATTTAAATTTTGGCAAGATGCAACTGTCATAACTCGTACTCTGTAATTCATTATCATGCTTGTGATTTTTTTGTTGGTTTAGCTGAACTTATCACCCTCCTTATTTAACTTGTCGTTCACCCATTTTTTCCAAGCTTTTAACAAAGAATACATGTGAATTAGCTTCACTTCATTGGAACAAAACCACACTATGATGTTTTCAAAACCTACAATTCTATAAAACCACGCTTTGGCGCTTTGAGTTCCCTATTTCCGTAAACTTTTATTGAGCTTCCTAATTTTCCTAAAGGCATACAAGAAGAGATTGTGGAAAAGAGTTCATCTGACCTCGACAAGTCTGAGAAGGAAGAAAGATCACTCTCTGATGGGAGACACGGGGTTGGTGCGGAGAATGACTCATCTGACTCCAAAAAGGAATGTGACTCTGAAAATAAAGTGGAACAACAAGGGACTCCCCACGAGGTGTCCACACCAGATAAACAAGAAATGTCTTCAGACGAGGACTGTCAAGTGGGTAGACCACATACCCCAGACAGTCCAATGGATGATGAATCAGATGAGGAAACTACACCTGCAGCAGATGCTGAGTTTTCTGATGATGAGACTTTGGTATGAAAATTTTGTGATTTACGTTCTCTACCATTACATCTTTCTTAAATATATATCCCCCCCCCCCCCCAGTTCCAAAATGAACTTTACATTTTTTGTTTTTTGAGTGTCCCAAAATGAAGTTTACACCTTTTCACTTTCCATTCCAAGATATGAAAATGTAGCTCTTATAACAAAAAAAAATTCATCCACACACTTTTCACTAAACAAATTTCAGTTTTCAATATTTTTCTTAAACTCTGTAAAGTCTAAGTGTCAACTTTATTTTGGGACAAAGTAATCTATGCCCCCCCCCCCAATTGTATGACATTTCATCATTTTGGACCCGTCTGAACTTTTGTGGTTTTAATCCTTCAATTGTTATATTCCATAAATTAGATACAACTAGTATCATGTCTAATTTCACTTCACCATTGCATACTGGTGGCTTTCTATATTT
>OOIL02000116.1:985639-1015767 GCA_900332095.2 Cuscuta campestris
CACACACACACACAAACACACACACACACACATGATTGGGACAGTTCTTGTGACATTGAGACCAATATCATAGAATGACTTGAGCAGTTGAGCCTCCTATGGTGCTCCGTTCATAAATTGACGGTTCTACCCCTGACCACCCCCCTGCACCCCTAACACCCTCCTTGCACCCCTAACCCCTGTCATTCTAAAATTTCAATTTTTACATGTTTGGTTGTAGCAGAGAGTTTTGGTGAAGGAGACTCAGCTTCACTTGATAATGAAAGAATTGGATGGCTTGAAAGTGCAGCTGAAGAGCACAGAGGCCACGAAAGCGCAAGCGCTGCGGGACCTACAGAAGGCGAAGAGAACGCTCCACGACCTCACCGGGAAGCTAGAGACCGTGTGCGAGTCAAAGCAAGCCGCCATCGAGTCAACAGAAGCTTCAAAAGCCAGAGCCAAAGACCTCGAGGCGCGAAAATCTAGCCACCCGGTCGTGGGCCCGGAAGACGCTTGGAGAGAGCAGTACAAGGCCTCAGCTGGGGAGCTTAACTGCGCGAAACAAGAGCTCGCGAATCTGAGGCAAGACTTCGACGCGGTTCTTGAAGCCAAGCTTGCTGCTTTCCAAGAAGCTGCTGATGCTCATCACCTAACCCTGGTTAACCGGGAGAGGGCGAACCAGTTCGCGAAAGAGGTTTCGACTCTGCACCAGACGTTAACTCAGGTTAAACTCGCCCCCATACAGGCTCAGGAAGAGAATGCCAAGCTAAACGCCGAGAGAGAATCCCACCTACAGAGTCTGAAAGTAGCAAAGGAAGAAGCAGACAGGAAACTGAGTTCCCTGAGGGAAGAATCCGACCCTGAGGCGACCAGAGCCATTGCAGAGAAGCTCGAAGAAACGAACGCGACGATCGAGGTTTTGCGTGAACAGTTAAACACTGTGAAGGTTTCAGACATGGCAGCCTGGAGAGACGCGGTTTCAGAACGGGACAATGCAGAGAGGGCTCTGCAGGAGGTTCTCTCAGAAGAAGAGTCTTTGAAGAGACGGGTCGATTCCCTGAGGGTAGAAATGGAAAACACGAACAGAATCCAAGTCGAGTTGAGAAGCAAGGCGGAGGAGACGGATTCGTTGGCTAAGAGGTTGCAGGTTGAGCTTGAGAAAAGCAAGGAGGAGCTACAAGAAACCATGGAAAGAATCACAAAACCAGAGGAAGAAATGAACTCAAAAATCCAAGAACTGACCTTGGAGGCCGACCGGGCAAAGAGAGAAGCCGAGGAGATGAAAAACAGCACAGAAATATTCAAGCAAGAGGCCGAAACTGCCCGAGTTGAAACTCGGGCAGCAGAGGCTCACCTGGAGATTGCTCTAAGAGAGGCCGAAGAAGCGAAAGCTGCACAAAGAGTCGCAGACTATAAAATCCACAGCGCGTCAAAAAAGTTCGCCTCTGATGAAGACGAAGAAAAACAAGAAAAGGAAGAAGAAGTTGTTGGTTCAGAGCCAAACGGTGGGATAAAGTTGTCAACTGAGGAGTACGAATCGCTGTGCAACAAAGTCGAAGTGTTGAAAGCCGAGGCCGATGTAAAGGTGGCAACCGTAATGGCTCAAGTGGAGACGATCAATGGGAGCGAAAGGGAGCTGCTGAAGAAAGTGGAAGAAAGAATGAGGGAGACAGAGGAGTTGGAAGCTGCAATAGAAGATGCTGCAAAGAGGGCAGAAGTAGATGAGGCTGCAAAAAAAGTCGTGGAAGGCGAGCTGCTGAGGTGGCGCCTTGAGGAGGGGGAATCCTCTCGTGGCAAAGAAGATTCCGATTGACGAACTTGAGGAAAAAATTGGAAATCTAATGCAGTAGATGTATACATGTTTGTAACTTTGTATGAATGCCAGCATTTCTGCTGTAGAACATGAAAAGTAGTACATGGAGGTGTTGTTTGGTAAGTTTTTGTTCACTTCTTTTGAAGTTAGTTCTTTGCATAAAGAGTATTACAATATCAACTTGCATATTGCCATTATATGTAATATTTAATGAAATATACTAACAAAACAGGCTGCCAAAAATGTTCAGAAATTTGAGAAGAAAAAAAGAGAAGAAAACTTTTGAAAACAGAAAATCTAAAACTTTTGCACGTGGCAGAAAGTTTTCAACGGTCTCACAAAAACGAGGGTCTAGGGAGGCCGTTTTCAAGAAACCCCCGGCTCAAAAATAACAGAGTGGACAAAAAAAGAAAGAAACCACAGTAGCACAAACGAAGAACTATCATAGACAAAAGAAGCACAAAGATGTGATTTTTCACAACAAATTATGCTACTCAACCAGCTTATACTCTTTTTAAGTCTGTATTTCAATAGTTTGAGATGGACGGGCGATAATGTCTTTACACTATCCTCCAAGAGCTATCACAGCTTGAACAAGAACGACGTAACACCCTACATACACATCTCATGTTACTCACGTGGCCAAGTCGAATATCCGACTCATACGTTAGTTTACATGTTTATATATTACTCTGCAGTATACATTTTATCGGAAAATATAAGTTGCGTCTTATGTAGTCATATGTATTATGTATCACTGTATAACTATATGATTATGAAGAAAGGACCTGTTAGAGGAATTGTACAGAGCTTAACTCACAGATCAATTCAGGTCTTCGAATGAGTCAGAAATGCCATCTTTTTTGTTTCCAAGCTTTTGTAACTCAGATGCCATAGTCTTGACAAACTGGGTTCCTTCGGTTTCGGTCTCGGGTAAATCAACATGGAAAGAGCCTTGCTTTCGCGGACCGAGGGGTTCGAGGAGTAACGACTGTTTCTTCATGTAATTGTAGTGTTGTTGGTGAAAAGGATGGTCCAAAGAGAAGCAATTATCGCCCGCCCCTTCGGTGTACCTGGATGATCCGGAGCCTTTTCTACGGCAAAAGTGAGGAAGAGAGGAATACTCCATTATCTGTGCCAAACATGAAATGAGCATATGACCAAACAATAACAGTCTGTGTGGTCTGTGCACAGCTTGGGGTCATGGGTAACCCCAAAATGTTAGGGTTACCCTAGAAACTGTTTTGGAGTGGGAAAAAAATGTTACCTTCAATAACTCATCTTGTCCAGAGCCTGATAACACGCGAACTTTTTTCCTCGTTCTCTCGTGGAGGAGAGGTCTGACGACCTGATTATAGTTACACAAGGAAATAATCGGGATTTAATCCAGTGGGAATTTACCCCATCAAAAGCCTAAATACATCAACCAAAAGTAAATAGGCGCATATATAGGAGAACATGGAATCTGCGTTAACCTTCCAACAAGCCGAAAAAACATATGGTGCATTAACAATGTAGTATGTAATTGTCCTCTCTGGATAATTCAGGTCATCAATGGATGTTATCAGAGTGCCTAACTGCACATTCAAGAGAAGAATAAAACAACATTTTTCAACAGATTGCAAAGTATTCAGAACTTGTGGATGAAATGAAAGAGAAAAAAACAGATTATACTATATTTCCGAATGAACCGAAAGACAGATAATGAAAACATGAAAGTTAAAATTAAAGGTTTTTTTCAAAACCGCCAAACAACACCTAAAGAAACATGCTAAAACTCATCATGTACCTTTATTTGGCTCAGAGCTGAAAGTTTCAGGCCAGACATATCCAAAACCTTGATGCATTTGCTAATCTGTGTCCCATGCTTCTTGGATGCAGAGGGCTACAAAAGACCCTACAAGTTAGAATATGGCTCGATGAAAATAGACAACAAAGATTATTTTTTTTGTGCTTACCAGAACTACACGGTCCCTATACTCATTCATCTGAATGTGAGACTGCACATAGTAATTGTCCTGTTTTCAATATTCAAAAAAAAGATCTACAATAAATGCTTGAACGGAGTAGATTTAAGAAACATAAAACTAACAACAAAAGGAGCTGTGGGTAAGAGAGATTGTGCAGAAGAAATCACATTAAAACATACGGAGTATATAACAGGACCCATCAAAAAATGAAGGAGAACTTGTGGACAACACACTTGAATTCTAATGCATATAATTTAGACAAACCACCGAGGCTTTGTTTGGAACACCAAAAAAATTGGCTGCTATGTCCCCTATCATTTTATGGGTTCCAAACGGACCCCTAAAGAAAAAAGATAAAAAGAAAGATCATCCATCATTACCGATGCTTTGTCAAATGTGCTGAGACCCACACCAAAAGCGAACACCGGAAGGCCCTAGAAAAACCAGGAATCAATTAGTTCAAGGGTAATAATGCCATAATGGCATGCAGTATTTCAGCATCTCCGAGAGATTCCTCCAGTGAGAGATGCTCTATTTTGTGAAGAGTCAACCACTAAAGACTTGTCTCCAACAAACACTTCATTTTAACTTTAAAATTTGGGGAAATGGTATTCACTATCTAAACTCGAGGAGCCAAAACAATTCCCTATATAATTAATGCATCAAACACAATGACCCTTTCAAAGATAGTTTCTCTATATATTACGAATACATAAAATGCAATGCTTTTTATGCTCTTTATTTGGGAAAATAATGAGAAAATTTAGAGAGTTTGCTGAGATTAGTCAAAAAATGTTACTCTTTAAAATCAAAGAGCCTCTTGGAGATGCTCTTGTACTCGTCTCCTAAAACGATAACATTATTTGATTAGGCAGCACTAAAGAGCTAATTATGGTATGAATAAGCACCTCTCTCGTGTAACCAGACAGTCCAACAAGATGCGAATCACGTACGTCTCTGTAAAGATCAGCAGGAACTATCGGTTTCTGTAATTAATAGTAGTTAGCAGAATCAGAATACACAGCTAATGTGTTAGCAATCACAGGTGAAGCATTAGTAGTGCTTGAAAGAAACATTAAAAAGTCTGCAGTGTTGTTTATTTGTTCACAAGTATTCAATCAGAGAATACCATTTTGATGAGGAAAAAAGATCTATATAAGGACCAGTTAAAAATTCTTGAAAAAATAAAACAGCTTGCAGGACCATGATTTATTCTGAGGCTCTGTTTAGTAGCTAAATTCATTTCTTTCTATTTGTTCTTCATATTAGTGGAAGACCCATCGAAATAACATGTTTCCTTTCAACAAATTCAACTTCTACCGCCAAACAAGACTTACCAAACGGGTCCTAATGACAATCAATACGTACTACTTGTATTAATCTCACAAGCCATAGACTCCAACTAGTCGAGATCAAGATGTTTCCCTTGAGCTATTGCATCTAGTTAAGCATAAATAATACTACAGAGGATTCAAATACTAACCGCTAAAATATCATCAATCTCATTTTGAACCCTCCACTTGAGGCTATCCAGCAACTGTGACAGCACAGAATGAGCTATCAGAACTCAATGACAAGAATCCAGTGATTGTGTATTAATCAAGGGAACTCAAAAAGGCACTTTTGAGAAGAGAACAATAAGTTTGTTCTTACCATCTGGTGAGCCTTAGAAACATTTCCTTCTCTTGCAGATAGGAAGCGTTCTAGAGTTTCGTGTGGATTCCCTTGATGAATATTCTACAAACATGAAGAAAGAAAGAAACATAGCTTATTGTGTTTCCATTATGTGCCAAACAAACAAGTCTTTCCCCACCAATTTTCAAAACAATGAGAATGGACATAGATAAGCAACAAGGACTACATCTCATCATTCTCATGATGGGTGTGTCTCTTTACTCCTCAATTCTTCAGAATCCAATTTGTATAATTAAAATCTTCTATCAAAAATAGATATTAGATAGGGACATCCGGAGATCTAGTATTAGAGTAACTAGATAGATATTTGGGTCTAAGTATGTAGTTTATGATGATGTAATTTTTGCCTTGGTCTGTAGCTTATGTTTGTCTGTTTTCTGTGACTTGGGTCTAGTTGCTGGTGTCAATATGTGTGTGTGTCTTGTGTATGTGCTTTCTTCTACATACACACTTTATTTTTCGTGGAATTTTACTATGTTTATTGTTGTTGTTATCAATATTAGATATTGAAAAGAAATCAAAATTCCTACTTTTCTAGTACAGATCAAGAAAAATGATCAAAGGAAGAGCAAAGAAACCTGGAATGTCCTCTTGAGTGGTTCATCCACTGCCCAAAATCCAGCAAAAACAGATTCAGATGCAGATTTTGCCAGATAGACAGCAAAAGACAGAAGATTTGAGTATTAGTAAGCAGAAATTGAGAGGAAAATGGAAGAAATGAAGGAAAAAAACTCACCTTTTTCCATCAATTTCCCGAACTCATTGATAGATTCTTGAGAAATCAAACACATTTCTTCAGATTCTTCTTCCCCAAGAACTTGCAGACCACAATGATTGATAGAGTTGTGAGAGAGATTGAGAATACAAACAGACCAAACAAGTGCAGGCTAAGCTTTAGCTTTAAATGACACTACTGTTAGCTAAAATCACCACCCCCAAAAAAAATTTGAGGAGGAGAGAAATTTCAACGGAATACAATTAAAGATTCGACTTTTGCTGTCAGGTACAGAGGCTGGAGGGGGGGGGGAGCTGCATGAAGGGTCAAGATTCAAGAGAGGACAGATGGGTCCCACCTTGGAACCCCCTCGGCCCTCCAGTGATTTCATTCATGCCTTTTGGAGAAGATCAAAAAGAACCCAAAAGCAAAGGGGGGAAAAAAGAAAAAAGAAAAGAAAAGAAAAAAGAGGAGTTGGAAAATGGAGGTGGCGCCTCTTTTAGACCTTGACCGATCACCATCTCGTTTGGTATATTCATTCATTCATTCATGGCTTAGGCTTTGCTGTGATGTGCTGTGCGTAACCTCTAGGCCGGGCACCACTTCCCACTCAATTTTAGCTTTTTTTTTTTTTAAGAATCTAATTATACCAGAAAATAGTTTCCCCCATCACACCCTAACAATACTCCGTAGCTCTTAAGGTAGGAGAACCTTTGGCCATATAAACTCATAACCAAATCCCTCATTTAACCGGTATGGACAATGAAATCAGTCTGTATCACATCACTCCTCCTCCTCCTCCTAAAAAAGTCCATGCCCTTTGCCCCTTTCTTTTTTGAGTTTTTTCTTAGACTATTAGTTATGGCAAGTAAAGATATAGAATGAGATACGGTGACGTGAATTATTTCAATTAATCAAGAAAGGTCAAGTCAATATGTGCCAAATGAATGGAGTTTTGTTCTTTTTTACATTTTTTGACATATTTTAATTATTAAAAATTATTTTACTTATCTTTTTAAAAAATGGATGTACTTCTTAAATTCTTTCACATTTTCCAACTTCTTTCAGTTTCTTTCAACTCCTCCCAATGTTTTCCAACTCCTAATTTCTTTTAACATCTAACTCTGAAATTTCAAACTAAAAGAACAAAGCCCTCATATGTTTTGCTACTACATAGCTAGAATTTGTATCTAAATTAATGGAGTCAATTGGCTGGACTTGCACCAATGTAGGTCGACCCCGGCTAAGGCCCTTGGGTATGGGTGGACAAGGTTCCGTGGGGAACTGGCACCGTCGGTTCCCATAACTGTGTCGAAGTCGGAGACGTCTTGCCGGGTATGAGAATTGGAACTCAGAACCAGCAGACACGTGTCCGGTTTCGGGTGTTGATTAGGCGGTAACGAAACTGGCGATTCCAGTCCGATTCCGGTTCCAGTATTATTTTTTTTCTTTTCTTGGTTGGCGATTGGACCTCATAATGAATGAAAAACAACTAAATTGTCGTTATCTAGCCGTTGGGCAAGCGGTAGAGTTATATATATATATATATATATATATATATATATATATATATATATATATATATATATATATCTGTGTGTGTGTGTGTGTGTGTATATATATATATATATATATACTTTATCATTTTTTTAAAATCTCACAACACAAATTTCTATTCTCTCTCTCAAAATCTCTAATCTCTCTCTCTCAATTCTCATCATTTCTCAACTTTCATATTATATAATATATATTTTATATTTTTATATACTATATTCATATATTATAAATATATTATATTGTTATAAATTTATAAAGTATAATATTTTAATAAATTTTTTCCTTAAAATATATTATATTACTAGTATACGTATTAGAATATTATAATATTCTAGTATATTTTATTAATATTTTATCCAATATAAAAAATGCATTAAAATGTCGGGACAGTCTGGTTCTAGTAGACGGTCCATCGATATGGGCGCTGTGAACCGTGAAGGTTCAAACAAAGGCAAAGCTAAAGGCCATGTCACGTCCGAATGTTCTAGCTCACGTGCCTCTCGAGTGAGACACTGTGTCTCGTCCTTTCCTACAATCCCCAAATAATTTGTAGGTGACGCCATAAGTGTTCAAAAGTTTGATCAGTTCATTAGCGATATGGAGGGTAGGAATGATGTCAATCTTCAAACTCTTGAAGATATTTTCGAGGACGTTGAGAAGGCGGGGGGGCCAACACCCGAGAGCAACGATCTTACCAGAGAGGATGACGAGATAGGTGAGCCCGAGTCCTCTGTAGGTCTGGAGAAAGGTAAAAAACTTAACTCTGATTTACTTGTACATCATTTTTTAAAGAAACAAAAACGGCGAAGTTAAAGGGAATTTGTAAACATTGTGGGGCAATAATAAAAGAGGAATTTATCTAAATAGGACTAAAACATAATGACTTTCTCAATATAGGATCATATGTTTTTGTTTCTCAATGTAGGACCATTGGTCATTATTCATTAGTCATTATTCAAGTAAATGTTCAGCATCACTGGACATTATTCCTCCCACTAGACATTATTTAGTCCTATTTAGAAAATAAAAAAGTTTAAATCTTACATTGTGAAATGACTTATGTTTTAGTCTTATTTAGTGCAAATTTCAAATAATAAAAATGGGAATTTCCTGGGGTTATGGTTCGCCGACAAAACACCTTAGAGCGAGACACCTTGTGGAGTACGCCCAAATGATGGCAAAGAAGGGACAAGTACAAACCCAAATTTCTCGTTTTGCAAGCAAGGATAAGGCCGACCTTTTTGCTTATAGCGATAAGCAAAATAAGCAAAAAAATGGCCAAAAGGATTTGCGTGAATAACTGATCATTCATGTTTTCTGAAAAACTTGGATTTATTAAATATTGTCAAAACGTACAAAACCCTCAAGCAAGAGGTTTTTCAAGAAAAAAACAATTAAAATAAAAATTATTAGACAATATAAAGTTGGAAAAAAATTTAGCTAATAATTTTCTTACTTTTAATTTTCGTGTTACTATTTGTTCTGATATTTGGAGTGAAATTTATCATAATTTGTCTTACAAGGGTGTTACCTGTCATCGGATAGATAGTGATTGGATAATGCATAAACATGTTCTTGCATTTCATGATTTCAATGAATCTCAAATGGGTGATAATGCATAATTTGATTGTGATAATGCTACTAATAATACTATTGCTATTTCTAGACTTAAAAGAACTTTGTCCCCTTTGTAGCGCCATGAGTAGATTTCTACACCAAAAGTGTGCAGGTCATGTTTTAAATTGTGTGTTCAACAAGGATATGATTAGTAGCTATGGGGGAATCTTCACCAACATTAAAATTGGTTTAAAATTAATTTGGGGTAGTCGTCTTAATTCTAATGCATAGAAATCTTACCTGTAAATCTAAAGATAAAAACCAAATAACATTTGCTAAGGACATTACGATTAGATGGAATAGTACGTATAAGCTGATTATTGACCAGATCTTGCGGCATAAAGAAGAACTTTTTTCATTTCTCAGCTATGAACTTAATCACTTTATCGATTGGAATGAATTTATTCTTGTTGAAAAATTGAACAACGTGTTAAAGGTTTTTAATAATGTCACTCTTACTTTCTCCCATGACCACGACAAACAAATTTTTTTTAGTGTATTACAATTACTACATGTTTTCGTGAAAGTTAATTTTGTCCAAATTTGTACCCTTATGTGTATCCTATGAAGGATATTTAGTGTGCTTCTTATTTATATATTCCTGATATTTATAAAATTAGTATTATTTCTGATCCACGCTTTAAGATTGAGAATTTTAAAATTCTTATTGAGTATTATTATGGTTGTTTTTTAGGTGAAAATATTTACTTTTATAACGAATTAGTTGAATGGACAAAAGAAAGAGATAATGTTATTGATCTTTTTGAGTCCTTATTTAAAGAATTTCAACTTACATACGTTACTCCACCATAAGAAACAGTTGCTCCTCCCGCGCATCCTGAAGACAAAAAAAGGTTTTAAAGGGAAAGCTGGCGGCCTCTTGGCGAAAAAAAGGTAAGCGTAGCTCTTCGTCGATGAGTACAAGCGCAAGTTTACACAATGATGAACTTGCAATGTACCAAGGCGTTCCATGCGACTACGATGAAGACGAAAACAATACCGAGTTTGACGTCCTCAAATGGTGGAAGCTGAATGAACACATGTTCCCGTCACTCGAAATGCCAGCCACACAAGTGTTATCTATGCTGGTTTCAATAGTAGCTATGAAACAAGAGTCCAGTTCTAATAACAATATTTTAACCGACTACCTAAGTTGTCTTAGTGCTAAATCACTTGAGACACTTGTTTGCAACCGAGATTGGCTCTTGGCAAGGCGTCGAGCACAAGAGGCAGACTACGATATTGATACACAAAATTACATGGATGCAACCACGGAGGGAAGTGATTGTTCTGAGGAAAATTTGGATCTTTTTTAAATTGTAGGTGAGCGATTTATAAGCTCCTTCGAGGGTTTCTTTACGGTTCTTTACCTCGTGGCTTTTTTTTAAACTCTCAGGATATTAAATGTAGTTGGAATATTCAACTTTCATTCAAATAAAAACTACATTATTAGAATTTATAAAAAGTAATTAATTTTTTTACATTACATATAATATTATATTATTCAGATATTAGATTTAGAATAAAATAAAAATAACCAAGAACCGGCCCAGAATCAAATTCGGATATGCCGGTTTTGGAATCGACTGGGGAACCAGCATCACCAGTGCCAGTTACGATGCGACTATGAGGCAGTGTCGGAACTGCCGGATCTATAATTGGAACCGGACTGAGACCGCACTGNCACTGTGTCCAGTCCTACTCATCGGGCATGCACGAAGCCTACACGTTGGATGGCGGGTCTTGTAGCACGGAGGGGACTGACCACGCCATCTTTTTGGTTTTTTTTTTTTTTCTGTTTATGGCCGTTCTTTTTTGCTTCTTCATTTTTTTTATTTTTTTTCCTTTTCATCTACTCCATTTTCATTCTTTAGTTTTTATTTTTTTCACTTTTTGATTTTTTAATTTTTAATTTTTTAATAATTTCTTCCATCTTTAAATCATACTCCGTACTAGATTGTCTTGATCATTTCAGGACTGTCAGTGAGCTTGAAGTTAATTACTCAAAGTCCCAAATGGTTATTGGAGGGACTCAAATCAGGAGGCTAAAGAGGTACTGAAACTCGCTAATATGGATAAAGGGGAGCTACCCTTTAGATATTTATGTAACGCCGTGGAAACTGACCTAGTAGTTAGGCTATATTTATGTAACGCCGTGGAGGCCGGGACTCAAGAATATGAATTATTTGTAAAGTTGTCCGTTTTAAATAAAAATTAGATTTTGGGTAGATCTCATAAAATGGTGACAAACGACATATAATTTGTTAAGTTTGGATATTCGTGTAAAGCGTGATGAGTAAAATAGAAGTTACAGTTCAATAAATAAATATAAAGATTTCATAATAAAATAATAATATTCGGGAGTATAATAAAATCTAAATACGCGTATTACATGTTTGTCACATAAAAAATTCATACTCGGGAGTATAATACGTGTATCATACGTACGGTTGCATAATATACGTGTATTATACGCGAATAAACTACCATAAATTATTACCAACAAGTGTTGGATAATGATTGATCATACGAATGACTCTACGAATGTGGCCATTAGCAACAAATGTTGGATAATGAGTGCTTATTTCAATGATTATTCAAATTATTTTTCATAATGTCTTATTCTACTTAAATTATACTCCCTCCGTCCCATAAAGTGTTACCCATTTTGACTAAAGTAGAAATTAAGGGAAGGATAATTTTGTGTTGACTTTCCAAAAATACCCTTGATGTGATGGGTAAAAGTAGGATGTGATGTGTAGATTATTAGAAAAAAAGTATGATGTGATAGGTAGGGTTTGAAAAAGTAAGGGGTAAAAGTGGTTTTTTATTAAAAATGGGTAAGAGATTGTGGGACACAATTTTTTTGAAAGGTGTAAATCTTTTTGGGACGGAGGGAGTATAATAAGTCTTTTTTCCTCAAAGACATGACATTTTAAAACTTTCTATGGTCAAGCGTTAGAGTAGATATGACTGATCCTATTTAAAGAAAAATGATATGTTTAAGTCCGTAACAAACAAAAAAAGAGAAAAAAAAGTGAAATTAAAAAAGTAAACAAATAAGAGAAGAATACTAAAACCTTTATTTTTCTAATTGGCTTATGGGCGGTGATTTTACAAGGGTAATTTATCTAAATAAGACTAAAACATAATGACTTTCTCAATTTAGGACTATATATTTTTATTTCCCAATGTAGGACCATTGGTCATTATCTATTAGTTATTATTCAACTAAATGTCCAGCATCACTTGGACATTATTCTTCTCAGTAGTCATTATTAAGTTCTATTTAAGGAATAAAAAAATTTAAGCTTTACATTGCGAAATAACTTATGTTTTAGTCCTATTCAGTGCACATTTCACATTTTATAATTAACAGCATGACTTTATAACAAAAGTTTATTTAATTTGGTACAAACGATGCATGGGTACAAAACATCATAAAACACACACAGAGATAATAGAGAGAAATATATATTGCAGGGATAATATGATATGATATGATCCTTCCAAGCTACTCCGGTCCGGAAGGGATACATACCCGCGGCTTCCGGCGGCCGGCCGGCGGCGACAAGATTATTAGTTCATCAGGAAAAAGATGAACATGGCGGCGGAGAGGAAGAGTGTATCAAGGCGGCGTCCCAACTTGGGATCATTCCAGGGAAGAAGAGTGGAGTGGGGCCAAGTGCTTCCGCTCTTCTTCTTCTTCTTCTTCCTCCCCCCTGAAATAGCGCCGGCAGCGGCCCCGCCGCTAGTGGCTCCTCCGCTGACGGCGATGACTCCGATGAGCAAAAGGACGACGGCGGTCATCAGCATAAAGATTGCGCTCCTCTTCGCCTTCATTTCTTTGTTTTTTCGGAAAAGTTACAAAATTATTTTAATTAGGGAGTAATTAGTGAGTCCTTCATATTCCAGACTTCCAGTACTTATACAGGTGTCCTTCCTACGTCATTTCTCGCTTTTTGATGTCAGCACAAATTTATACTACTCCCTCCGTCCCAAAATATTTACAACATTTGCTTTTTCAGCAGTCGTGGGATTTTTTGTTTATTTCTACATTTTCAATGGTTATTTGATAAAATAAAATATTTTTGACACTTCTTATTTTGAAGAACTTTTCATGTAGTTTTTTGATATGTAAATTTTATTTTGTACTCCATATTTCTTTATCAATATGTAAGTAAAATGAATTGAAAAAACTTGATATTTTACCTCGGAAATACAAGTGGCAAATATTTAGGGACGGAAGGAGTAACAGAGTTATCCTTCCGACGTCATTTATCGCCTTTTGTGGTCAGCAAAAATTAATTATTCTTTTCGTCTTCGGTATATTTTTCTCAAGCACTATATTATATTAATAAAATAAACTTAATTCACTTTGGTTATCTGTTTTATTACTCATTTTATAAAATAATAAATTTTTTACTTCTTATTTTTAGAACTTTTCACGTGGTTTTTTACTAGATAAATTTTATTTTTTAGTTTTACAACTACAATTAAATATATAGAATTGAGAATAAAGTCAGAAGGAAGATCTATGAGGAACGGATGGGTATAATTTTAAATAATCATATACTACTTCTGTCTCTGAGTATTTGTCCACTTTTGACTTTTTCAATCATAATTGGTAAACATTGACCTTAAATTAAAAAAAATGATATTAAATATTGATACAAACATAATTTTATTAGATTTATTGTATCAAATATTTTCAAAATATTATTTCATCTAATTAATTTACAATATATATTTGGAAAAGTTACAAAATTATTAATTTTTTTTGGAAAAGTTACAAAATTATTTTAATTACTGAGTATATAGTACTACCTTGGTCCCTAAATATTATCCTTCCTACGTCATTTCTCGCTGTTTGAGGTCAGCACAAATTTATACTAATAGAGTCATCCTTCATTCCTTCCTACGTCATTTATCGCCTTTTGTGGTCAGCAAAAATTAATTACTCTTTTCTTCTTCGGCACATTTTTCTCAAGCACTATATAGTACTCCCTTCGTTCCTAAATATTTGTCACATTTGTATTCACGAGGTAAAATATCTAGTTTTTTAAATTCATTTTATTTATATATTTGTATAGACATAAAAAATAAAATTTACATATAAAAAAACTACATGAAAAGTTCTTCAAAATAAGAAGAGTCAAGAATATTTTATTTTATCAAATAACCAATGAAAACGTAGAATTAAATAAAAGTTATCGCGACTGCTGAAAAAGTAAATGTTGTAAATATTTTGGAACGGAGGGAGTATATCACTCTATTCTAATAAGCAAGGGAATTATTTTCCCGCCCAATGCACACATCTCCTGCATCGTCGATATGAAGGAACAAACAAGATCTACGACTATGATTGGTTGTGTAATATTAGCTATTTAGAATGATAAATTAAAGGAAATTTTGCATGCATAATCAATCTATTCTGATAAAAAAAGGAAGGGAGTAATTTGTTTCCTAAACAATTTCGCCTAATTACTTGATTGTGATAAAAAAAGAACGGTGCAGGAGATTTTTTACATTTTGTTTCCTTTTTAAATAGGTAATTATTTACACCTAATTACTATTACTACTATTATTATTATTACTTGGAATAATTTACGCCTGATTATTTTATAAAAAAAAGTAATTATTTATGCCTAATTAAATATGTAATTATTTACTTAATCACTCTATTCTTAAAAGGAAATACTTTTAAGAATAATAGAATGATAACAAAGGATAATTCGTGAAAATAAATACGGAGTATAATAATTGGGGACTAAATTGGTAATATTTGATATGTATAGACTAAATATGTAAAATAACATACTCGTATAATTGGGGACCTTTTATGTAATTCACTTTTTTTTTTTGAAAAATGAAAGCCTGGATCCGTGGAGTTTCTCCAAGTTAAGAATTTTCATTTTTCATTTTGGAAAATTAATTACTGCCTTGGTCCCAAATCTTTTGTACGTCCAGTGGGGTTTTGACATTAAAAGTCAATGTCATATTATGCCATCGACCAGGAGGCTAACTTTCCATGTCATGTGATAGATATTGGGCCTGATTACCAATTCATAAGCTCAATAGCACAACCTTAAGATAATATGATAATCTTAATGCTCAATATAATGTTAGCCTTTTGTCTCCTTTAATTTTTGTCATTATCAAAATCTAATACTCCCTCCGTCCCTAAATAGATTACAATTTTATTTTCTCTCTCCTCTCGATAACTTTTGTTTGTTTACGCGATTTAATTAAATATTTGATAAAATAAAATATTCTTGTCACCTCTTGTTTTGTAGAACTTTTGACGTAGTTTTTTAATATTTAATTTTTATATGTTATTGATATACCAATTTATAAATAAAATGATTTCAAAATGTAAAAAATTTTACTCCGTAACCCGCAATTTGTAATCAAATTGGGGACGGAGGGAGTAAGTAATAGGCAAATTAAAGGACATTGTAAAGATAACTATTCATGATACCACATTGTCTGATATTGTGGAGGTTGCAGTCCAAGGGACGAGGTATTTGATCAGTGACTATCCATTCACTCAGTACCTAAATTGGACTCCTTAAGGCTATGTTTGGTTGGGGGTAGGTATATGTTTTAATAGGTAGGTAATTGAAAGTAATAAATCAAAAAATTATGTTTAGATATTTATTAGGTAATTTGAGGTAGATAAAATAACAAATTTACTTATATGCCCTTGTTTTTTTACTAAAAAAATTGTAAAAAATAAAACATAAAAGGGAATAACAGAAAAAAACCCAAAAAACTAAAAATCAAAACCGAAAAAAAAACATAAAAAACCAGGGGAAAAAAATCAAATGTTATTCAATGATTAAAAAAACAGCAAAAAAATAAAAAAGAAAAGAAAACAGCAAAAAAAAAAGTAGAAATCATCCTAAATAGGACTAAAACACAGAGAAAAGTACCAAAATAGGGCTTTCATTTTTTTTCCTGGAATAGGACTTTGCACTGTGGTAATGTGACTTTGCATTGTGGTAATGTGGCAGTGTACATGTGCAAATTACTATACTTTCTTGGTAATGTATATGACCATGTTTGGTAATGTAAGTCCTATTTCGGGAATAAAAACATGGAAGTCCTATTTTGGTATATTTTCAATGTTTTAGTCCTAATTTGGTCTTTCTCCCCAAAAAAAGTGAAACAAGTTGAAAGGGTTAAAAAAAGAAAGAAAACAACAAATTAAAAAGTAAAAAAGAATAGAAAACATCAAAAAAAAAAGTGAAACAAGTTGAAAGGGTTCTAGTGGAGAAAGAAAAGGAAATCGGGGGTGGGAGAAGAAAGCAAAATCGACCGTACCCAAGGTGAAAGAAAGCCATCTACAATCGGCGGGCAGCAGCGGGAGATCTGCGAGATCTACAAGCAAAATCGACCGTACCCAGGGTTTGAAGGCCTGGGGAGATCTGCGAGAGCAGATCCTTCAACACTGCTATTTCGGAAAAGAGATGAGGAGGGCAGCACCGGAAAGAGGGAATTTCTTGTTCGCCAAATGGGCGGTCACAAGAAAAGCATTGTTAAGAGGTAGGATTACCTCCCTCCACCTTCGCTAACCTAACTCGTTTTTCTTCCCAAACGAGGTAAAGTGTAAAAATAACCTCAGCCTACCTCGCCCCACCTCCAACCAAACACTAGGTAAGTTTTATTCCTTATTAAGAATAAATTTTGTGTGTGAATCCATCTTTGCCCTTGGAGTATTATGCACAAGCTTCCTTGTTTTGCTTCTTTTTTTAATTTGAATTTCCTTTACATATTTAGGAGATAATATCAATCATTAACTTTTCCTATTTTTTAGGAGGTAATCACATTTTCTACCCTATTAACCTAGTTCAATTCTTTCATTAAATACTCATAAAATTTTGGGAAAACCCCAATTCACATTTAATTTTGTAAGCAATTCTTATTTCTTTTTTTCTTTTGCACAACCAATTTTCTTCTTTCTTTCTTTGGTTTACTTTTACTTTTAATTTGTATGAAAAATGAAGTGATAGTTTGACCATCACATTAAGGGTATTTTTGAAAAATCAACACCAAAATATTCCTTCCTTAATTTTCCAAAAAGTCAATATGTACTAATCTTTTTAGGACGGAGGGAGTATTAATTATGCGATACTTTTGTATTAATATAATTTTGTGTTATACTACGTAATAACTTTATAATCATTTATGACATTATATCTAGAACCATTATCACAAAAAATTATATTCATAACATTATGGTGTGAGATATTTTTAGTTTTTTACCTTAAAAAGCTTGTCAAGTCCCAATTCTCTTTTCACAATTCACACACATATATAATAAGGCATTTTCACCAAATCTATGACACTATGACATTTTCCCTAGAAGAAATTATTCACCAAAATTATTACTTCTGTAAAAGTGCTACATAATTCTCATAATGACCTTCAAATTTGGACACTAAAAGACCTAATCCTTCCGTTCTAGAATTCTTGTTTTAATTTGTCTTTTGTGGTCTTTTTGATTATAAATTAAATATACTTTTAAATAAATGTATTTAAAATATAACGTAAAATATTTTGTTTATATAATTTGTAGTCAAAGTGAAAAAAAACAAACAATGACAATAAATTTGAAAGAAGAAAAGCATAAGAGATCTTGTTACATATGGTATCTAATATAATTGAATAATGATTAAATTCGTGTTTTTCTTTTCACGCACCGGTAATGGTCATGAAGCCCCGGGGCTTCAAAATTTCTCTCTCTGCCACGTCAGCTTTAACTTACACCCAAAATTCACTGGAAATGGTTTTGAAGCCCCGGGGCTTCAAACTGGGGCTTCAAACCTTCATTTTTTACATTTTTAAATATACATCTTCTAAAATTAAATTTATAAAATGTAATTAATTTATTATTTAATTAAATTGAAACACGAATAAAAAAATACATTAATTAAATAAAAAAACGACAATAATTTAAAAAAACATACATTAATAAAAAAACTAAGGTAAATTATATTTCTCCTTGATCTCTCTCATTCTTTGCTCGTAGATAATTAGTCCAAACTCCGACAACATCCCGGGGTCGGTTTGCATGACTTTCATCTCGGCCTCCTGCTCCTTTATCTTCAACTCCTTCTCCTTTAGCTTCAACCTCTCTTGTTCCTGGAGATTGAACGCCCGAAGTTGTTCAACCATTGCCCGGCCGATTTCGTCGCGGGGAGAAGCGGAAATAGATGCGGACCCTCCCGAACCAGAGGCAATGGATTTTGCCTTCTTTCTTCCGATCGGCCGTGGAATGGGGTCCTCGTCATCGGAAGCCGCAACGTTGAAGGAAGGGATTTGATCGGTAGATCTGATGGTCTCGTCGACCTCAACCTCGGGGTCGACGGTGGATCTTTTCCGGAATGATCCGCCGTCGGGATTGTTGAGTTGTTGCCACTTCGGGGAACGACTCAAAATCCCCCAAAGATCGATGGGCACCTTGCCTTGGTTCCCGTCGTCTTGATATCGGGTCGTGGCAAGCCGGAGAACATCGGCGTCGTTCATGCCGCTCCTCTGGGACCGGGAGCATTCCTCGTATACTCCCATAAAATTTCGTACTTTTTTGTTGATGTGGCTCCATTTGGAAGTGAGTTGGTCCCGGGTTCAGTAGAAGCCGTCCTTCTTCATCGCCGTGAAGAACTTCTCCTCGATACGATCCCACATCGCATCCTTCGTTTGCTCCGTACCTTTAAAAAAGTATTACACAATTTTTTTTGACACCATTAAATATAATATATATAAATAAAAATATAAATATATTAGAAAAAATAAATTTTTTTACCAATGATAGGATGCTCGGAGACGTCAACCCAAGCCGACGCCAATATGCACTCCTCCTCCGACGTCCACTTTTGGATTGACCGTGCCGCATCGGTCAACGTGCTTTTGGCTTTGTGGCTCCTCCGGCGTGTACTTTTTTTCGATCCGGACGGTTCCGGTTGAGTCTCCGGAACCGAATCTCGGTCGACGTACCCCGATTGTTGCGTCTCGTATATCGGCGGTCGATCGCCCCACTCTTAGTAGAACCACATCGCGGCGTCACTCGGGGGGAGATTGTCGGGAACGAAGCCGGAGCCGGAAGGATTCATGTTGAAAATTGGGAGGAGGGATTTGAATTTTGAAATTTAAAAATAAGAAAGAAGAAGAGATTGGAAGGTGTGAGAGATTGGTTGGGAGGGTTGAATTTATAGGAAATTTTTTTTTTTTTGAAATTGGGGTGCAACGGCTTTTTTAGCCGTTAGGAGGGAGCAGCGCCGATTCACGCCACATCAAACGAATGACGCAGCCACCCTCACGCCCGTTTCACACCGGCGGGGGGCGGTGTTTCACGCCCCCGGGGCGTTAAACGCCCCGTAACGCCGGTGGGCGTGAGGGGTATTACCAGTGCTCTTAGCCCTAATTGTTTTCCCAAGAAAAGAGATGGAAGCACTAGGTCAAAGACCTATTTGACTGGTTCCTTCCTTTGGAATTCCCTGTATAATTGGCATGGAATTAAGGATTTAATATCTTTTATATTTAAAAAATATTATATATGGATTCATATTCTTTTGAGTAATACTCCCCCGTCCCACAAAAAAGTTCCCATTTTGATGTATTTTTGGTCAAACAGTTACACGCTTTGAACATAAATTAAATATAATCTTAATAAAGAAATGCTAAAAAAATTTGAGATATCAAAACTAGATCCTAAGATGAATCCAATTATATTATATTTATTTTATAATTCAATATACCTTTCTTACAATTTGTAGTCAAAGCTTGTAAATATTTAACTAAATACTATTTAAAATGAGAACTTTTTTGTGGGACGAAAGGAGTATTAAATTGCTTCGAAGTTTAATTGTGACCTTTTGTTAATCAAACGTTAGTCTCTATGGGACACAATAATCACATATTTAAAATAAAAATAATTCCGTCCAAACATGGATCATATAAATACACATAACACATGATACCATTGGTCTTTCAACTTTATCAATTGTGCATGATTGGTCCTTCAAGTTTCAAAAGTCCATAAATAGTCCTTCAACTTTATGAGTTCTGCACCATTGGTCCTTCAAGCTTCAAAAGTACATAAGTAGTCCTTCAGGTACACGTTAGCCCTTCAGATGAAGTCCTTTTGGCAGTAAAAGTTATAAATGAAATATTAGTTTCATATAATACGAGTAAATTTCACTAGGTACGACTACTCCGTATTATATGGAGCTAGTATTCCATTTAGCTTTTAACATTATATTTACTGTCAAAAGGACCTTATCTGGAGGGCTGGCGTGTACTTGAAGGGCTACATATGCACTTTTAAAACGTGAATGACCAATCGTGCATAACTCATAAAGTTGAAGGACTATTTATGGATTTTTAAAACTTGAAGGACCAATCGTGCACAATTGATAAAATTAAAAAACTAATGGTGGAGTTTAGCATATACTTACAAATTAAATATCTTGACGTACGACATATACTCCCTCCGTTTGGAAAAACCCTTCCCATTTGATTTGGGGGCAAAAATAAGGAAGTGTTAAATTATTAGTTGATTTCCAATTTTGCCCCTGATGTGATTGGTAAAAGTAAGACGTGATTGATAGATTATTAGAGAAAAAGTATAATGAGATAGGTAGGGTATGAAAAAGTAAGGGTAAAAATGGTTTTTTAATAGAAAGAGGAAGTGTTTTGTTGAAAATGAAAAAAATGAAAGAGGAAGTGTTTTTGAGAACGGAGGGAGTACAAATTAAAACCAATGATACATACATCGATACATATTATATTTCACCTCAATGTTCTCATAAATATGCATAGACATTATTAAGTAAAATTTGAGAGTGTTTTAGGGGAGCATGCAAGAGCGCGCGAAACAACATAATTCAACATACATTTGCAGAGATTTTTTTAAGAGAAGAAGAGATACTGCCTTCCGCCGGCCGGCCGGACGGACGGACGCCGGCGACATGATTATTAGATCATGAGAAAATAGGCGAGCAAGGCGCCGGAGAAGATGAGGGTATCATTGTATCAAGCTGACGTCCCAACTTGGGATCGTTCCAGACTTCCAGGGAAGAAAAGTAGAATGAGGCCAAGTGCTTCCGCTCTTCTTCCCCTTATTATTATTATTATTCCCGCCTTTCGGAAGAGTGGCAATGGCCCCCGCACCGCCGCCGCCCTCACCGACTCCACCGCCGCCACTGCCACCCTCACCGTGCCCACCGCCACCGCCACTGCCGCCACTGTGACCACCTCCGCCGCCACCGTGACCGCCACCGCCACCACCGTGGGCGCCAAGTGCTTCAATCTTATAAACATACACGGCGGCAATGAGCAAAAGGATGGCTGTGGTGATGAGTTTTTTATTACTTGAAAAGCTTGCAGGGCTCTTCATCATCATCATTTCTACACAAGAAGAATATTATTGAGGAAGAATATTATTTTTAATTACGAGGTTTTTTTTACGTGCGGTAATTACTAGGGGTGTAAACGGATATTAATCGGATCGGATGTGCTGTTACCAAATCCTCATCCGTTTATTTTTGTCGGATATCAAATTCGGATACGGATCTTGACGGATACTGAAAATCAAAACCGTATCCGCATCCGTCGGATATCGGTTGAATATCGGATATATCCGTATCCGTTCCAATTTTTAAAATCAAATTAAAAAATACTTTATTTTGAAATTGGATTAAAGTTGAACTATTAATCGTATTTAATTAACTATAATTTGTTATGATATAATTATTTTCTTTGTTTTCATGATATCTGATATTCTACGATAACTTCATATGATAAAAAGATATCCACAACACATATATATACACATATTTTTAAATATTTGTATGTATTTTTATGTGTACACATTTATTTTGTATTTAAAAATGTCTTATATTTTGAAATATCAATAGAGAAACAAAATATAAACATAAAAAATTAGGAAAAACTATATATAACGGATCGGATATTCGGATAAAAGGTTATTTAAACGGATGTATATTCGGATCGGATTTTAAACGGATCGGATATACAATTACCAAATCCGTATCCGTTTAGTAATCGGATATCCTTAATCGGATACGGATAATATCCATTTAAAACGGATACGGATATTTCCTCTTTAAACGGATACGGATGCAGATGGTAATCAGATTTTCGGCTATCCGTTTACAGCCTTAGTAATTACAAGAAGAATAAAATTAATTACTGACATAGAAACAAAATTAATTAATGAGTGCCTGAATTTGGTTCTCCACGTTATTTATATAAGGATGCAATCCTGGAATCCTGGGTTTTGAATTCCTCTAAGTTAATTATTAAGATACTTTTATTTTACCACAAGTATTTTTTATACGAGTAATTTATAATTAAACTTTTATGGGTCCCTTCCGTTACTTTTTTTTTTGGGGGGCGGGGGGATTGAAGTGTTTCCACACTGCCATTTGCCATTTGTTACGAACGAAATACAATAAAAACTAGTGTTAAGCGCTTGTCTCGCAGGGGTTTGTATATATTCTAAATTTTTGATATTCTATTAATATAATTTTAGTTGTTTTAATTTTTTAATAGAAAAAAAATATGTTTTAAACTTGTAGAATATATATATTGGTATAATAATTTAAAAACAAAATATTTATACAAAATTAATGGTCATTGAATTAAGTACTAATAATAAAAATGGTTTTAATTAATAAAATACTCATAATGATACATCACTAGTATTTTGACCCGTTCCATGCACGGGATGGTACAAAATTGTTTGTGATTATTCAATATGAAATATTAAAATGACTTTAAAAGAATACAAAAAATAGTAGTGATTCTATGAATCTTTTCCTCAGCATATATTTTAAAAAGCTTGAATTATCGATCTTATAATTCTACAATTCAAAAACACGATTTTTCTCCCCCACATTAATTGAGATTAGCGAAAAAATGATTCCCCGGCCCCACCCCTACATTGAATACAAAAATTGATACATCTCTACTACATTATTTAAAAATAAAATATTGGATTAGCGATCCTATGACTCTACTATTAAAAATATTCATTTGAAAAAAAATTTAAATACAACATTTCTTCTCCCCCGCATCAATTTTGAAAAAAAATATTAATAAAAAAGTAGTGCTACAATGTTTCTTATCCATTAGTCATTATTAAAGTAAATGTTCACCATCACTGGAGATTATGGATATTATTTAGTGCTATTCAGAGAATAAAATAATTTAAGTGTTATTTAGGGAAAATATTTCTTTTTTTATAAAGAAAAATTACTCCTCGATGTATTAAGAATGTTTGAAAGATGAAAAAAGAATTGTTTTTAACTAAGAATCTTTTCAAGGACACTATATATATATTTTCCGATTCATTTCACATATATAATCTTAAGTTCTTAACACGTACCAACATATATGTTAGACATTCATAATTAGTATAAATATTGTTTATGGAAATATTGTAATTTTGGTAGCTACCATTGTGATTCCTAATTAGGTTAGGAATCTACCTTCCTATTTATATACATATGTATTCTCCATATTCAATCAATGAAAGTCAATTATTCTCTTCTCAATATGGTATCAGAGCTTAGGTTTCTTCCACAACCCTAGCCCGTTTTTTCTCTCACTCGTGCGCCGCACGCACGCACGCCGGCGTCTCTCTCTCTCTCTGTTGTTCACGTTCGATCATCAGCATGACAACAAAAGAAACAGATCCGTTTCTTTCACTTCCCAGTGGTTTAAAACTTTTTCTACGAAATCTTCATTCTCTGGTTCCCACAAAATTGGAAGACAACAATTACCCATCATGGTCGTCAACCGTTAAAGCTACGTTGCAAGCTCATAAGCTTCTCGGCTTTGTGGAAGGAACGGAAGTTATGCCATCGCCGACCATACTGGATGAAAAGGCCCCTGCCAGCGACAAAGGGCCTGTGTTAAAGGCAAATCCTGCCTACGATCTATGGATCATCATTGATGCTCAACTACGTGCTTCTCTTCTTGCACTTCTTTCACCTGCCGTACAGAATCTTGTGTATCACTGCAATACCGCTGCTGAAATTTGGAGTCATCTACATCAAAGGTATAATTTGTTATCCCGGACTCATATTTTTCAAACTCAAGGAACAACTTCATAATCTCAGAAAAGGACAATCAAGCATGCAAAAATACCTTGATGAAGCACTGCAAATTGTTAACTCTCTTGCCCTTGCTCGAGAACCTGTTTCCGAACAAGATGTTATACTTAACATATTGCGTGGTCTTCCTCCCGAATATGCATCTCTCAAACAGAATGTTCGGACAAATATTGCCACTGTCACGCTTAATAGTATCTCATCATGGTTGCTTTCCGAAGAACTCAACATCCAACTAGAACAGAAGCTTCAACTCGGTTCATCCTCCAGCTCCTCCACGGATCTTCCAACCGCACTGTATGTCTCCAACCAACGGGGGCGAGGCCGTGGACGCTTCAGCAATGGTAGGGGGGCTGGTCGCTACGGTGGCAGTAACAGTGGCACACGCCCATACGGCCGTCCCGGAGGTCGAGGGCGAGGACAGTCCAGTGACACTACTGTTGTGTGTCAAATATGTGGGAAACTGAATCATAGTGCCTTGCGGTGTTGGAATAGGTTCAATGAAGAATTTTCGGGCTCCTCCTCTGCAGGCACCAATCCTCAAGCTTTTTACACCGCATACTCTACAGATCCCGGTCCAAATTGGCACTTAGACTCTGGAGCATCTACCCATGTGACTTCTGATTTATCCAGATTGCAAAGTCCTCAGTCATATTATGGCACCAACTCTGTCTCCACAGCTGGGGGGCAATCTCTACCGATTTCTCATATCGGCTCAGGTCAGGTTACTACACCTACAGGTACCTTCACTATTTCTAATCTCCTTCACGTTCCTACCCTAAACACTCATCTCTTATCTGTCCACAAATTTACCACTGACAATAATTGCTCTATCCTTTTCACCTCTAAGGAATTTCTGATCCTGGACAACTCTTCCAATCAAGTGATATACAGAGGCCCATGTGAGCGTGGCTTATACACCCTTCCTGTTGTGTCTGGTCACGGCTCATCTTCGTCCAAACCCGCTGCAGCTCCTCTTGTGGCGAATGCAATGACAACAACGCCTCATCAGTGGCATTGTCGGCTGGGTCATCCGTCGTTTCAAGTTACCAAGTCTCTTTTTTCAAAGTTAGGTGTGTGTCAAGAGTCAGATTTATTTCATTGTGAGTCTTGTTCTGTGTCCAATTCGCATAAGCTACCCTTTTCTTTATCTACTACTGTAACTACTGAATCTTTTCAATTAGTCCATTCTGATGTTTGGGGTCCTACCTCTGTTTCATCAAATGGTGGTTATCATTTTTATATTAATTTTGTGGATGATTATACTAAATATTGGTGGATTTATCCTCTAAAAGACAAATCTGAGGCCTTTGGTGCTTTTCAAAGTTTCCAATTTATGGTGCAAAATCAATTTGGCAAAACCATTAAAATTTTTCGCACTGATAATGGCCGTGAATATGTTAATCATAAGTTTGGGAATTTTTTACAACAATTAGGGGTTCTTCATCATAAAACCTGCCCCTATACACCTGAACAAAATGGAGTAGCTGAGCGTAAACATAGACATCTCATTGAAACACTTCTTACCCTTCTCTACACTTCCTCTCTCCCTGCCACATTCTGGGTTGAAGCTTTGGCTACAGCAAATTATCTTATCAATCGTATGCCAAAGCGATCTCTCAAATACAAATCTCCGTTTGAAGCTCTATATCACGTCCCACCTGAATACTCTCATCTCCGCGTCTTCGGTTGTCTTGTGTACCCTCATCTTCGTCATGAGGCGGATCACAAGCTACAACCTCGTTCCAAGCGTTGTGTCTTTCTAGGTTATGAGCCGTTGACCAAAGGTTACAGATGCTATGACCCCTCCACAAATCGTGTCTACATTTCGCGTCATGTTCAGTTCCATGAGTCAGTTTTCTCGTTTTCCCATATAAGGACTCTTCTTCACCGTCCCCTGCATCGTCCTACTTTGGTGTCCTTCCTATCTTCCCCGAACCCTTGGTGTCTAGTCCGCCTCACATGGCCTCTTCCCCTAACCCACAACCCACCTCTCACCGGCCGTAAACAACCAACCCGCTGGTCCCACCCGGCTTCTCCGCTCCACCATACACACCTTCGGCCCCAACATCCACCGTAACCCCTCCTACAGCCACACATCCCTCTGACCATACCCTTAGCTCCACCCCAACGTCGCATATAACCAGTCCCACCCCCATCCCTATTCCTTCGGCCACCACCAGCCCTGTCCCTACTCCTTCGTTCAACACCAGCACTGCTCCAACCCACGTCCCCCTCCCTCAACCAACCCACCCCATGATCACACGTTCTAAACGTGGCATCTTTAAACCAAAACTTTACGCCCTTACCCCTTCTACCTCTATTCCTCCTGTCACTGAGCCTGCAACTTATAGAGAGGCTTCCCAGAATGAGTATTGGTGTCGTGCTATGGATGAAGAATATGCAGCTTTGCTTAAACAGAACACATGGGTTCTTGTTCCCAAACCTAAGGGTCGATCTCCGATCGGGTGCAAGTGGGTATACAAGATTAAGCGCAACGCTGATGGGTCGGTCTCGCGCTATAAGGCACGTTTGGTAGCCAAGGGTTACACTCAGGAGTATGGTCTGGATTACTCAGACACCTTTAGTCCGGTTGTCAAACAACAGACAATTCGTCTTGTTTTTACACTTGCACTGTCTTATGGGTGGCCTCTTCAACAACTAGATGTTTCTAATGCCTTTTTACATGGTGAGGTTGATGAAGATCTTTATATGGTTCAACCACCGGGTTATGTTGACCAACACCTTCCTGGACATGTTTGTAAATTGACAAAGTCCCTATATGGACTCAAACAGGCGCCACGGGCTTGGTATCTCCGACTCTCGGCCTTCCTCTTTGCATATGGTTTTCGGAAAAATGTTCATGATACGAGCCTGTTTATTATGCACAGCACTACTGGTACCCTTATCTTACTTGTCTATGTAGATGATATTATTGTCACAGGGAGTTCGGCCACTTTGGTTCAGCGTTTTATTGCCAGCATGTGCAAGGAATTTCAGACAAAGCATCTTGGTCCTCCGGATTATTTTCTTGGACTGGAAGTTTGTCGCACAGGGTCATCTCTCATCCTCTCCCAACGCAAATATGCTACCGAGCTCCTTCACCGGCCTGGGATGGAGGACTGCCGCCCTTCGCCGACGCCGTTACCTGTACGGCAGACGGACGCAGATGGGGGTGAACAGCTCTTTGATGATCCCACTTTGTTTCGCAGTCTTGTTGGTGGTCTCCAGTATCTCACCACTACTCGTCCTGATATCCAATTTGCAGTTAATTATGTGTGTCAAAGGATGCATGCTCCCACAGAAAATGATTTTCAGAGTTTGAAGCGGATTCTACGTTTTGTCAAAGGAACTCTTGATCGTAGTCTTGTCTTTCAGCCTGGTGATCTTCAGCTGCGTGCTTACTCGGATTCAGACTGGGCAAATGATATGAGTGATGGGCGCTCTATTACAGGATATTTAGTCTATCTGGGACCAAACTTAGTTTCCTGGAGTACAGAGAAGCAGACTCGTGTGTCTAAGTCTTCTACTGAGGCAGAATATCGAGCATTGTCTGCTGCAGCATCTGAGGTTATGTGGTTAACCTACATTTTGGCCGATCTCCGTGTTCCCATTCCTCCGCCTCATCTTCTTTGTGATAATCAGTCAGCAATATGTCTCGCCAAGAATCCTGTTTTTCACAAACGTATGAAACATGTAGGGACTGATTGTCACTTTTTTCGAGAACAAGTCATTGCTGGTACCATGATTGTATCTCATGTTTTTTCTGAGGATCAATTAGCTGACCTGTTGACAAAAGCCCTACCTTCACCACGGTTCCAGAGTCTCGTATCCAAGCTTCCACTCGTTACACGGAGTTCAGCTTGAGGGGGGATGTTAGACATTCATAATTAGTATAAATATTGTTTATGGAAATATTGTAATTTTGGTAGCTACCATTATGATTCCTAATTAGGTTAGGAATCTACCTCCTATTTATATACATATGTATTCTCCATATTCAATCAATGAAAGTCAATTATTCTCTTCTCAATAATATAATTTTACCAAACATTTTTTTCTTTAAAGAGCACAATACAAAGCAAACAAAGTAACACACAAACCTCTTAATAAAAAACCGAGCCTACGGCTCGAACGAGGACGACATATATAATAAGGTGCATATATGTGGAAGAAAGAAAGACACAAACACAAAAAGAGGGATGCATATATAGGGCATGCATCACCATCATCAACAACACACTAGGTGTCATGCATATGCATGCATGCAACTATGTATATATATAAGTTCCTCATAATCACTATATATGGTGTAGGAGGAGTCACGTACGCATGTATTCATGCATGCATGCGTACGTGGAACTCATTTCAAATCCTTGAAGGGACCCGCATTGCGGGTGATATCGGGAACGGCTTCGGCAGGTTGGGCAACCATGCTGCTAGCCTTGGCGTAGACGGAAGATGAGCTATCTGCCCCAGATGGAACAAAAAAAGCACCTCCTACCATCTTGTCCCCTTCAGATACCCAATTCCAACCCTTATATTCGCTCTCTGGTACATCCTCCCTACTTGTCACCTTGCATTATCCATCCACGTAAAAATTTATTACTCCACATGTCTCAAACTACATTGCATATTTACTATTCACATGATCAAGTTTCATTCGTTTTTTTCCTTATTTTCGCTAGTCGTTTGATAAAGTAATATAGACTTGTTGCCGCTGGTTTTGTAAATCTTTGATGCACAATAGTTTTTCGATGAAAATTAAAAGAAATAACGTTAGCCGCATATATTCCTTTAAAAGGAAAATGTATAAAAAAATTGTTAATTTTATCATTGAACACAAAATAAAAATAATGTTTGTAGTTTAATATATAGTGTACCTCCAAATGGTCTCCATCTGAGGGAGCTACAAAAACGTTGCCTTGACTTTTAATTGTAGGGTTTGAGCTGCCACCAATGGCATACTCATGCCACCCACTGGGGTAGTAATTGTTCACCACCTCGAAATACCCTTGCCTACATCTATACATACCAACAAAAACAAACAAAACAAAACAAACAAAAATGTTAATTCCCATGAAATATAAGTCTAATATAATTTAAAAAAGCACTCTTTTAAACATCCTAATTAGGAGTGTTGATACTATAAATATAATGCACACATTATTTTTTGGCATTTTGCATTATTTTTTGGCATGCATTATGAATTCGGTTTTGGTATAAAAAATATTGGAGCCCTTGTTTTTTTTAAATATATGAAGCATGGATTAGAAAAAAAGTTGGAAATTTTAAGTAAATTGGACATTTTCGGACATAAATTTAATAGGGTCCACAAAATTATTTTTCCAAAATAATTATGGACGATTAATCTCGTAAGTAAGACGAACGTCTTGACATATGACACGTCATAAACGGTGCTCGGGTGAATGAGAAATTAATTCTCAAAGTTGAATACTAAGGTAGAGTAAATGCCTTTGTCCCACACCGGTTTCTAAACCTTTCGTATTCTCATATTTAAGCTTAGGCATTGAATTGAGCTTATGAAAGGAACAAGAAGAGGACTCCTCGCGCGCCCGCCGCCGCCGCCGCCCGTCCGGCTTGACGTGCGCGCAGCGGGGTGCGGCGCGCTTGCGGCGGGG